>JAEUWS010001145.1:0-12099 GCA_018524945.1 Podaxis sp. C-F-92630
TCAGGCTATCGCGACGGTTGGGTCGCGAGAAGAAGACTGCTGCGCCTAATGTCCTCGAGGACTTTTCCGATTCAGCGAGAGTCTGGATGACGGCGGATTTCCCCACTCCAGCGGGACCATGAAGCCAGAGGATGTTTGTTTTTCGTTCTGGATCACGGAGCCATTCCAAGACTTTGTTTCGAATGGCTAAGCGCGTTTGAGGATGGCAGCGGGGTGAGGGATCTCGTTCAGAGGAGTCGAGCTCTGGATAACGCGGTTTGCTAACCATTCCAGTGCTGGAGAACGAAATAGTTCAGAAACACTAGCAACGATAATTCCATTAAATGACCATACCTTTCCTGCGCTTCTTGTTCACTTCCGGAGTTACTTCATTCATAGTCAGGTTGTTGACGACAAAGTTATGGGCGCCTGCAAAATGGCCTGCCCAGTTGAACAATAAGGGTCAGTAGATGTGGCCACGAATTCCGACTTTAAACCCACCAGATCTTTGCTCCAGAGTAGGTGCTGGTAATTCTGGGGCTAGAATGATACTTTTGCTCTTCCTTGAGCGTTGTCGCTTCCGTACCCCTTCGTGGGTGATATTCGTGTCCGATGCATTCTCTCCTCCAACGGTTGGCTTTCGCTTACGATGAGCACTTATTCGAGGTACATTTTGATTTACTGGGAGAATTTACAAAGCTACAGGAGCTGAGGGACGTAGGAAGAGGGCTGTTGTGAGATTATGCCTAACCTCCAGCCTGTTAAGTAAGTTGTTGGTAGTGGCTGTGTGCCAGCCAGCTTCGCTCAAAGCGCCCGGGCCTGAGGCTGAGCGCTGAGCGCTCGGGTCTTAGTTATTTATTTATAGTAACTTACCCGAGTCCATGAGACACTTATTTAGTAGGTTTGTCTGGTCTCCTCAGGTTGATGTATGTTTAATTTGGAGGGGATTGATGTTGAAGGTGGTACGGTGTCCTCGTTCAGGGCCTTATTCTTCGCATTTACAGCCATCGATAAACACGGCTTGACCGTTTTCCTCCTGTCCGTCCTTTTGGATATATCATACACCGACTGGGCATGTAGGCAAACTTGACGACCAAAGCCCCTAATCTTGCAATTGCAATAGTATACACCCCCGACTCCCTGGTGATGCGCACTCTTTCACTATACGCTATGCTCGTCTATGCTAGAGCCTGGAAATTAGAGCAGAGAATATGCACAATCAGCTACCTTAGGTATTTGATACAATAGTATACAATACAAAGATCTCATTGATACCTAACGAAGTTTAGATTACGGATATTAATAGATTGATGAGTGGTAGACGAAATCGCGCGCAGTTGGATCAAATTGTAGTTCACCACAGAGAAAGATGATTTTCGTGAGTATCGACTACAGAGGGGAGAAAGCCACATTGCGTATCTGGAGTTCACCACAGAGAAAGATGAACTCCAGAATACAGGAAAATTTTGTTAAGTACTATCCGATGATTTATTCCTAGTTACCTACGTCTTCCGCTCAATTCATTTCCCCCTGAAGCCCATGCGACACAGTCGCAAACACATAACGATATCGAGCTGTCCCCTCTTGACAATACCTAAAAGCAGCGCGGAAAGAACAAAGATGAAATTTGCCATGTCCGAGTCCGCAAATCTTTGAAACGACACTCTATTCAGACGGTTTAGACGACTACTGTGATTGCGCCTTGTGTTGCTCGAGGTTTGAAGACATATGAATGTTCTGGTAGTTCGATCTGACAGAAAAGTGCTCAGAAATGGGAGGGAGCTTGCTGGGTTTGTTACGGACCTCTGATGACCCCCACTGTTGTGATCTGCAGATATGGAGCACCTAAAGAAATCTGTTAAGAATGTGGAAGGGACTACGTCTGGCTTTGCTCACTGGACTGGAAGCCCTATTCACTATTGTACCCCCAGAGGCCGAGGTGGTGTACGAGGGGGTCGGGACTGGGGGTTTTAGCTCTTCTGAGGCCACGCCCCGAGCATTCAGACTAAAATTAGAATGAGCAAGTGAGGTCTAGGCAGGATCTTGATAGTGTGAACGAACCATGCGAGAAATGAGTTGGCGTATACTGAGAATTACAGGTGCTCAAAGCTCAGTAGTAGGTTTAAGAGAGTGTTAGGCTTACAGTTTCCGACAATTTCAAGAACAGTGAGTTGATAGAGGTTGAGCGACGACCATGGAACGTTTAACTGATTCAAACGGAGCTAAGGATTCTCCTGATGTGTTGAGTGATGGCAAAATGACTTACAAGGACAAGAACCACGACGTCCGCTAGACTAGACAACTCGAATGTTGATGACTGGCGGACGACCTCACGATCACCGAACTTACCTTGTGAGTAGACCTAGATTGATGGCATAGAATATCAGCTTCCTGAGAAGGCGGCTGGTCCTGTAAGTGATGTGATGAAAGAAGTGATGAGTATTCGTTGCGCTGGATCAATAGAACACTCGGCGGCAAATGCGAACCGTGGAAATTGGGTACTGTTCTCTCTGAAAAACTTCACCAAAGCGCCTGTGATCAACCAGTCGGCACCGACGGCACATGCTAAAGCAACAACTCCAAAACGCTATTCCGGATTGTACATCAGGACGCTATTCCAGACTAGTAGAAAAAAGGATGTCTTTGACTCACCTGAGGAGTTCCTTTGAGGATTTTGAAGTAATTCGTTTCCATCGTGCTTCGTACGGATCAGCCATGAGACCGTTAATCAACGGCCTTCGAGTGAAGATACTCACGAAGTCACATAGGTAGCTAGATGTCAACATTTTGATTAGAAACATCATTCTGATAGTAATGGGAATGATGTGTTATCAGACGTACCGGTTCCCATTGCAAAGTTCCCGAGTGCGAAGAGTGTCTGTAGAAGTTCTCATCAGTCTCTGATTTTTGGTGCGTAGCCTAACAGTTAGAATTGAGTCCTACAATGATGCCGCATAATAGCTTTGCACGGCCGCAGGTGACTGGTGGCACATCCATCATGAACGTCCCTTTTGACATAGAGAGGTAACTTACTTTGCCAGACTTTGTGAATGAAGAACCCATGAACGACGAGCTCGACCACGTTCTAATCGGGTAATGTTGTAAATGCCGGGTGGGAAGGAGACAGTGATGATCAGCGATGCTTACAGTCAGCATGATCATGAGTTCGATACTCCTGTGATGCTCTTAGGAACATTTTCTGATAAGCTCATTGATATCCACGAACATACCAAACCGGTTCTAGCAGAGCGAAGGCATTTCCCCAATGTTTCACAGCGTAGTAGTACCCTCCGTGGACTGAAATTGCTGACCGAAGGATTTCCATGGCCCTGTGACGTTGTTAATCCTTTTGCGAGAGTGATTAGTGGCTCGCTTTACCAGACGAAGGCAACCTGGGCACAGTCCATCAGGGGGGAACAAAGCAAAAGGCAACACAGACAAACCAGTGATTTGAGGTAGGCTGAGTCCTGAGGGTATTTCTGAAAGTACAACCACGACTGTAGGGTGGTCACCCCTGTCAGCCTAATCCCGGAGCTTTAGCGTACTCCTGTGTGCGGTCATTTCAGAACCATTTACCCAACGGAAGCTATAGCGCCGAGAAAGAAAGACCCAATAGTAGGTTCAAGGTTATTGAGTGGCGTTATTGACGGAAAGCCAGTTGGTGCCATTGAGGGGTTGACAATCCGATCCCATAAAGGCAGATTAGTTTTCTTTTATATACCCGGGAAGAGGTCGGATTGCCCTTTCTCCCCAAGTGGATACCGCCTCCCAACTGATCTCATGTATTCAGAGTGATTAAGGCAGAGAGCGCCTAGTCGGTGAATTTCGGGGTTGATGAGATAACCATCACATTTAGCGTGTTGCATGACAAAAGGGGGAGGGAAGAATGGAACCTTTGTCATGGTCGACATCAAGCCAGATGACGGTTGACAGCATCTGGTTTCAGTGGACGGAATGATCCTTGAGATCTAAGTAAGCTACGCTGCTATGAATAGGGGTGCTGGAAGTGAGGAGAGCAGGTGAATGAGACGCGTCGGGGGAGTTGGAGTGAGAGATGCACGTGTTTTGGGGCTGGCGGAGAGTATATGTAGTGTAGTCCGAGAAGTATTTGTGCTATTTGAGAAAAATGGGGAGTTGGAATTGGTGATAGGTTTTGATTGGCCAGAGGAGGCTGTCGTGTGTATTGTAGGTATGTGGGAAGAGGTAGAAGATGTGCCAGAATACGAAGGGACACCGTTACTGCTGGAAGCTGGGTTTTGTTTGGCATAGGAAGTTGTGGGAGATTGAGGTGGTAGTGTGCCAACTTCTAGCTCATAGCGAGCTGGCCACCGACAAAGAAGACCCCATCTATCTGGCACCCATCGAGTAGATTTTGTCACGTTGATTTTGTGAGGGTGTTCAGCAGCTGCCGGATGCAGCAACTACGTCATTGAACGCTTTCGATTTCAATGATGGCTGAGCCCTTTTTCGCTCTTGTAGTGCTCAGCGCTGAGCACTACAAGAGCGAAAAAGAGTCGTTTGCTTCTGGAACTACTGGATCCTCAATTTACCAGGTCAAGGCCCTCTCTCTCGTTGTCCTCATATACATTTCCTCTCCTCTTTCCTCCTCGACCTTCTAGTTAGATGTCCATCGTACCCTACGCATCGCTGACTGCCCGACTTCCAAACTGAACCCGCGGCTGCATCACACAATGGACCCTTCTCGCTCTGCCGTCCCGCTCCCTATGATGCCCCCTGCTAATGCTCCTTTCACTCTTTCTGCCCTCAGTGCTGCACCCTCAACTCTTCTGCTCAGACTCCCCCTGTCGTGACATTACGTGCCCAAGAAACGATGTCATCAATGCAAACAAAGAAGGAATCGTCTTCCTCTTAGGCTATCGCTCCGCCCACCTTCTCAGTCTATCCACAGAAACAACTGTCCTCCCCCACTCACCCTCGTATTTCCGCCGACGTCAAAAAGCGATCGTAGCATACCAGAAAACAGGAATGAAATCGCCGCAGTATCTGGACCGGCCGTCGGAAACAGGGTACCACCAAGTTGCCAAAACGGCTGCCGAACTGTTTTCATATCCGTTTATTTTCCGTGGATGGTGCTTGGTTTTAGCAAGTTGTGAGGTGTTGGAGGGGTATGGGGGTTCTTTTTGGGTTATTTAACTTTGCTAGATATGTTCTTCCCGCAAACCCACGCCGAACAGAAAGGAGCTCAGGGATGGCGCTACGCCTCCGCATGTCGAAGTTAACAATGCTCCTCTGTTCTTTACATCGACTAACAAGCATAGTTCGATCGCTTTCTTCCTGGTGTAAACACCATCTTCTTGGATACATCGTATATTGACCTGTCATGTATGCAAACTTGATGACTGAGGCCGTTAATGCTGCGATTTTGCCAATATACACTTACCCTCGGGCGATGTGTGTTCTTTCGTTAGACCGTGTGTCCGTTTGTGCGATAGCTTGGAAATCGGAATAGAGGAAAAATACATAGTCTAAACACGTTTGGAGAAGAACGAGCGGGATTATGCTTAAGACAAATCGAGCTCTGCATCCAGAACAAGACGATTAGCTAACCATTTTAACGTTATAGAACGAAACCGTTCGGAGACGGCGCAATGGTAGGGTTTATTTATTTGATTACACATACATCCTTGTCGAGAGTTTCCTTTACCAGCCGCGTCTCCCCTCATTGTCAAGCCATTGGTAACAAGATCCTGAGTGTCTGTAAAACACATGTAATTAGGAGAAGTGAGCACTGTAAACATGTGCACATGGAACTATACTAAGGCTTAAAATGAAATCTGATAGCATTTATACTCTACACAAAACGCTTGTTAATCCTATACATACGGTAACAAAAACATCTCCGAGTCAAAATAGTCATCGTCACCCGGCATCCGACTGCACTCTACAATCAAACATTTTTTGAGTGGGTCCACACCCCAGATTGCACACGAGGAAGAAGGATTTTGCTCCTTTTGCAATTGGAGACGCTCCTTCAAGGCTTTTTCGCGAAACTCCCATGTCTGTCGTCGCAAGATTAAGTATCGCCATATCAGCGATAAATGCTAACGGCTTACTTCTTCCATGAAAACATGTGCAAAGGTATCCACGAACCATTCTCCCTGTGCGCGATATATGCGAGGAGGGTAGTTGACATGGTCGATGGTTACGCGATCCATGTCCACGTCTGATAAACAACGCACTTCAACAACATTCCTACGTTTTAGTTCGGAGTGCGACTTGCGTGCGGGAGGAAGGACGGTGAGATGCGACACACACAGTTGCAGCAATAATACCGAATGACTTACACGTAGTTCAGATAACCACTGGAGAAAACAGACATAGTGCCCCCATTTGTTGAACGAACTATCAAGGTAGCCATGATACAACTTGCTAAAATTGATTTGTTGAACGATGTCGTAAAGTTCAGGAGTCTTCAGCGAGACGGGACGACGAACACGGGATATGTTGGTGACTGAGGCTGTACAACGCAAACACCCACACGTTTGGCCTTGGCGGCGGGCAGGTTTGAATCTGCGGCTACAACAGCCTGACTCAGCGAAGATCTGGTGAGCCCACCAAAACACGGCTTCTTCGAACAAGGGGAGGGTGACGACAACGCGACTGTCAATGGGTTGCCATGATAAGATGATATTTGAAACTTGGGAAGGACCATCTGTTCCGAAACGTGAAGATCGGAAGGTCTTAAGGCAATAGCAAAGGTGTCACGTACCTATCTTCGCTTGTTGTAATACTCGAAAATAGCACCACCAGACATCGTAACTTGCTTGTTCAAGGTCGATCCAAAACTTCTGTGACCGACTGGGATCACAAAGGTAGTCCATAAAGGAGGCATGGTAGAAGTGGAGGGGACTAGAGACCGCCAATTCGGGTGAAGGTACCCGAACAACCGAATGAAGCTTCCGGAGCGCACCATATGCAACATTTTGTGTGAAATTGAAAAGGTTGCATGTATGAATGAAACTGAAGGGGTCTCCGTGATCTTGCCGTTGTAACAAGGCGTGGCTGAGTATGCGCTTGGTTACACTGAACACTGAGCCAGGAATGCGAGATAGAATCTCGGAATAGAGCGTATCCAGTGCAGCTAGAGGGTTCTCGATCATAGCGGTGGGCTCTAATCGGTCCAGCACAAGAAGGACAAGGTCGAGCTGACTGACTGGATCCCCAAAGTTCTCGTCATTAATGAACCGAATGAGAGTAGCCGCAAAAATGAACAAGCCGGATGCTGCACTCGCAATCACCAGGATTTGACTTTCGGTAGGCCACTCGGATGTAGAAGGTACGGAATAGGGATAGTGTCGCCGGATATTCTCGAACTCTGTTCGCAAATAACGTTCAACATCTAGACAGGCTTGTTTGGAGTCCACGGGGATATACTCTTTCACGTAGTCGGACCTGATGTTCTCTGGAGAGAATACGACCTGCAAATGAGGCTCTGGCCGACTCGATATGACCCAAACAAGTGGGACAGTGGGGTGTTCCCGAACGAAATCGCCGACCAACTCGACGATCTCACGTTGTACCGCTTCACCTTGACATTCATCCAAACCATCGAGGAAAATGGAAAGGGTTGGAGAGCCTGTGCGAATTTTTCTGGAGGCGAAAGGCTCAACAATGAGCTTATCAAATTGCTCCGCCATCCCTCTCTCCAGGAGCAGAGGATCCGCCTCCAAATAAAATCCTGATAAGGTGGGAGTTTGACAGCGAGCTGGTAAGCTACTGTCGGTAGCAATTCCTTCAGGCTATCGCGACGGTTGGGTCGCGAGAAGAAGACTGCTGCGCCTAATGTCCTTGAAACTTTCTCTGACTCAGCGAGAGTCTGGATGACGGCGGATTTCCCCACACCAGCGGGACCATAAAGCCAGAGGATGCTCGTTTTTCGTTCTGGATCATGGAGCCATTCCAGGACTTTGTTTCGAAGGGCTAAGCGTGTTTGAGGATGACAGCGGGGTGGGGGATCACGTTCAGAAGAATCGAGCTCTGCGCCCCGAATAACTTGGTTTGCTAACCACTCCAGCGCTGAAAAACAGGACAGCTTAGAGACACTAGCAATAATAAAAGAGCATTATTCCATTAAGTACTCATACCTGCTTTGCGTTTCTTGTTCATTTGTGGAACTCCCTCAATCATCGTCAAGTTATTGACAACAAAGTTCTGTGCGCCTGTGAAATGGCCTGCACGGCGCACACAAAGGGTCGGTATAGATAGGCACGATTTCCGATTTTTAACGTACCGGTTATTTGCTCTCGAGTAGATGTTGATAATTCTGGGGCTGGAACGATACTTTGGGTCTTGTTCTTGCTCCTCCGTGAGCATTGTCGCTTCTGCTCCCTCTCACTGGTGGTATTCATGTCCGATGCATCCCCTCCTTCGACGATGAGTTTTCGCTTTGCGCGGGCACTTCCTCGAGGTCCCGTTGAGGACATTTTTCGTTTATGGGGTGAATTTACAAAGCTACAGGAGTTGAGGGGCGCAGGAAGAGAGCTGTTGTGAGATTATGCGCACGTCCAGGTTAAGTAAGTTGCTGACAGTGGCTGTGTGCAACTAGACCGCCTGTCTCGCCGCTATCTGCCGCCATCATGGCCAACCTCCTTCGCTTCGCCAAGCCTAGCAGTAACTGGACGCTCAATGACATGGAATCTTATCATATCAGCCTTCATCGAGTGGACCCCCATGAGTTCTTTGGATTACAGGTAAGCGAGGATACATTCACTGTGGCCCATGGCAAGACTAATGACTTCTCACGGCACAGGAATTGCCCAAACCATCAAATGATCAAGAACCGCTAACCGTTGCCGACGCTGGCCTAATGCAACAAGATCCATGCAGTGTTGGTCAATTTGCTTGATTTCGCAATGATCCACAACGGGGGTGAAACTGCCGTGTGTGGTTTTTCAGTCGAGCTTTTCAAGGCCTTGGGTTATGCTAACCGAGACCGGTTGGCATGTACATGGGTGGGCCTCCTGCTCTTCATTTGCGGCGAAACCAGACATACACGGACCGATGTCTGCATCGTCGACCGCTCCCAGAACAACATTCTTCTCCTTGTCCAGGAAGACAAGAGGCTGGAGCACCGGGACTCTTTCAATGCACGAGCTCAGCTCGTAGCAGAGGCAGTTGCGGCCTTCAACGAGAACAACAGGAGCAGGGAGGAGCTTAGGTTCCCTCCCTTGGCGGAAAAGATGAGTTATTCCGTGAGTTTGTCGCTGCTTTTCCAAGAGTCTTTCCTCCCTAGATCGTACCAGGCATTGTCATGATCAGCACGTTACCTGCATTCTTCAAAATTCCAGTCACCGAAGCTCTGTCGACTCATATTCGCCATGGAAGCTATCCTCCAGAGGAAACTCGCGTGACCTATTGTTATCCATCGGTTCTTCGTCCTGCCCGTAGGCGCAGTGAAGGCATGAAGCCTCTGGATATCAGGAGAGAGATTCCGAAATGTTATGAAGCATTCAAAGCGATTGTAGGCATGTGATTTAAATCATTCATCGTCTACGATCCCCGTGCAAAACGATGAAACAGGTGAGAAAAAGGATGGTGTTCCGCTGAGAATGCATTATGGGATGAGGACTCGGAATTAGCTTCCACGTTGACCCGTGGTTAGAATAGCCGAAAACCAGAATTTTTGTGACAGGTGGTTCGGGGATGAGACAAGCGAGTGAGCTCGATGCTTTATTAAATACAGGACCAAGGCTTGAATGTCTAGGAACTATGTAGTTACATAAGAAGGCTGGTAGCTTTGGCGTCGATCGTTGCACACCCACTGCAACATTCAGAGGTCCAAAGCATCGCTCTCATCTGTTGGACTATTCCTAGAGCTCCGTCGCAGGTTCCTTCAAGGATCCCGTGAGTTGTACACAACTTGTTTCTCTGGAGACTATCACACCTTCGACTTGGTGCTCTCCCCCATTGACACAATTCCTCGTCCGATCCAATTGTAACTCAGCCTTCCAGAAATCGAGCCTCCTTTATTCGATTGGATTAACTCTCATGTCTGCGCTGGACCCGAAGCATTCTTCAACCCGATGACTGCAGTCATTGATATTGCAATTCTGAACGTGTAAATCTTTGACTCTCGTGCGATGTGCATTCGTTCATTGCGAAATATCCTCATTCCGGGCATACCGTGGAAATCAGAACAGAGACATCGTGTAAGTCTGCTATGCCGAATCAAAACAGACCTCACTAAGCGTTCAGACGTGGATGTCAATAGGCACGCGACTTGTTGACGAATCGAGCGTATACGCGAGTACAGGTGATAGCGTGATAGCGTGTAGTGTAAAAGGGGGGAAAGAGAGAAGATGTCCGTGTCAGTATAGAGACCTTGCTTTTTATATGGATGAGGCTTCCCCTCTTCCATATGATGTCATCAGTATGTGTTGATCATTGTAAGCTCCCAGGCTTACACCCCTCCCCACCCCGGTGAAAAGGAAGTCATGCAGAAAAGGAACAAGACCAAAGAGAAAGAGAAATGAGATGTACATGGTACCTACATGGTGTAATCCGTGCACAGCTGCATTAAAAAACCCTTGCGCGCCATAGGGAAAAAGCATGCTGCAGGCAAGAGGGAAAAAAGGGGGAGACGAAATCAGAAGAGAAAAAAAAACAACGGTCAACGTTGGATTGCATTTCCTTGTTCGTCTAGACCTCTTTCTGCAAAGAATTTATCCAGTGCTTCGCAATCGGCCACCAGACGCCCTGGTAACCACTCGTTTTCTTCGTCTGGGTAGCCTTCCCATTTTACAAGGTAGCTGTATCCTCTTCCGGCTTTTCGTCGGTCAAGTATCTTTTCAATCACAGCCTCTCCGGATGCGTCCAGCTGTGGTCTGGGTGCTGTTGGGAAATGGCCTTCGGTGTCCTCCACCCATGGTTGCACTAAGGAGATGTGAAAGGTCTCTAGAGCCTGTGGATTCCTGCATTTGGGGATTTCCAGGGTGACAGTATGGTGTTCATTATCAACCTTCCTTATTATGTATGGCCCATCAAATCGGGGCATCATCTTAGCAACTTGATTTTCACCCTTTGCTTTATATTCATTGTGTCTGTTTTCTGTGGAGAGTTTAACTCTCATTCCGACCTTGAAGCATATGTTTGAGGTGTCTCGTCCCTTGTTGGCATGAAATGCTTGGATGACCTTGCTCTCTAGCAGTGCATCCCTCGCTAAAGCCTCATGTTGTGTTATTCACTGTATGAGTTCTTCCGGTCTTTCCTGGGTGGGAGCTGGGTTCTGGGTGATCGGTGGCATTATTCGGGGTGAGAAGCCCATTCGCAGCTGAAAACCTGATAGTCCTGTTGCCGCATTAACTGTGTTCATCATTGTGAACTGGATATGAGGTAGTGCCTTGACCCAGCCTTTTTGTGTGCGGTCAACATAAAACCTGAGGCATTGGTTAAGTGTCTTATTTGTACGTTCGCTTGCACCATCTGTCTCTGGGTGATAGGCTGTAGAGAGTTTGAGCCTGATACCTGTCATTTCATGAAGTGCCTTCCAAAACGTGCTGGTGAATTTGGTGTCCCTGTCTGAAACGATCTCCAATGGCAATCCATTTTCAGTATACCAATGAGTGAAAAAAAGTTTTGCAACCTCCGCTGCTGTTGCATTCTGTGTTGTGGGGATGAGACAGATATCTGCACCTAGGCAGTCTGTAATGGTCATTATGCAGTTATAACCATCTTCTTCTGGCAAAGGACCCACAAAATCCATTGCCACAGCCTCAAAATGTTGGTCTGGGATTGGCAGTGGATGTAGTGGTCCCAATGGTTTCTGTGTTGTTGATTTCATCCGTTGACATTGTTGACAGGCTGGTATGTAGAACTTTTCAAGGTCAGTGCACATGTTTGGCCAGTAGAATGATTCTCATAGTGCTTCATAGGATTTGTCAAATCCAAAGTGTCCAAGACTGTCATGTGCCAATGCATAGATGGTCTGTCTTATGTTTCCTGTTCAGGGAATGATCAGGTGTTCTTCAAAAAACAATAAGTCTCCTCTTCTTGTGACATTTTCAATATCACTTTCTGTCGTCAATAGTTTGCTACACCAAGGATCCTCTGGCATCAGCGAATTGGCTTAAAATAGTTATTACATGCTGGTTTATATAATCC
>JAEUWS010001144.1:0-12075 GCA_018524945.1 Podaxis sp. C-F-92630
AGAATATATGTAAATGTGACTCACCTTTGACCTGTCATACTTTATCAATGCCTCCTGCTGCTGTTCCAGAAAGTCTCCACTCTTCTGGTGCTTTTGCCAGTCCATGATCAGGGAACCGACAAATGGCTGGTCCTTGAATGCCAACTTGATGCCAGGATCACTACTAGACCCATGGCCAAACAGTTCCACCTGTTTCATCTTATAACCAGTCCTTGAAACATACAGATATTCAACTCACCATTTTGTGTTTGTTTGCCTTCAAAACCTTCAGGATTGTTCCATCTTCCAAACCCTGCCAGAATTTCACTTCCAGGGCTTCAAGTTTCTCAATAATTGTGTTCACGGTAATTGAAGACATTCGTATTTCTTAGTATTGCTGGTGGGCCTTTTAGTTCATCTGGTATTCATAAGAGGAAGAGATGAAATTTTTTAACTTTGTTTCCTGGCAATGTTCAACATATCATGTGATCGATCAAGCATTTCATTACATAATCATCAACTTAGATGATGTACTGTTATCTTAATATCTGGTGATTATCTCCCAACCCTTTTCACCCATACCTGCCTGCAAACATGGACACCCCCACTGCTACTTCTAAAAATCAGATGATTTCAGTGGAAACACCAACTTCATTCTCAGTTTGTATGACTCCACAAGGCAACTGGTACCTGGTCCCTACTTTCCTGAAGGAGGTGACAGAACATGCATTGCAAGCTGAGGCAATCAAGGGGTCTCTTGATGTTGACAATGCTCCTGGCAGTGTAAGTTCCCACCCATATATTTTTTGTTCTCTCCCAGCTCTCCCACCAATATTTGTCACATCGTGCTGGTGGTTTTCCCCTTGCTGGTGGTCATTCTGAATTGTGTCCCGTGTTACGTGCCAGTTGAATGCCAGCTCTTTGGCACTCAGATTCTGGTTGAATCCCACCTAAGTGGCAGTCGTATCCCGGTTGAGTTGAGTGCCATTTCAGATTCCAGTTGAGTGCCGCCTCAGATGCCCCAGTTGAGTGCTGCCTCAGATGCCCTGGTTGAGTGCCAGTTGAGTTCCAGATGCTGGTTGAGTTCCACCTGGCATGCCCAGTTTGTGTGCTGTTGAGTGCAGCCTCCCATATCCGATTGTGTGCCCCTGGCTAGCATGCCCGGTTGTGTGGTGGGTGAGTTTCATATGCCGGTTGAGTGCCGTTTGGGTGCTGGTTTCATGCCAGTGGCTTTGGTGTTCTCTTGAAAGTTTTCTTTCTATATTCCATACTTATTGCTATGTATCCCATGTCAGCCACAATCCCAGCAGGCCCTTCCCTGTAATCAAATTAATGCCAGTAAAATCATGGCGCCGGTGGTGCTGGTCCATACTTGCTCTTTGTCTGTCATTTAGTCCATAATAACCTGCCTCATTTTAGGGCTTGACAGAGTGTGAACTCCTTGCTCTCCATGCAGAAATTCAAGCAATGCAACAGCAGTATGGGTTGAGCTACAAGGATGCCTCCCATTGTCTATATCATGCTGAGGCACAGAAGCTCCAGGCAATCGAGAATGTGATGAATTCCATCCTAGAGATCTGTCAACAAGCTGATACCTTTGCTGAAGAGGACATCATGAAAAAGATCCTTGACATTGACAACCACTCTTCACAGAACACAGGCCAATCCTATGATCCAGAAGCTGATATTGATGTAGACATATAAATTGTACATTGAATTCCATTAATACTACCACTTCATTTCACCCAATGTTCAGTATAGTATGAATGCCAGTCTTGCGCCGGGTTTCATGCCAGTGTCTGCACCATGTGCTGCTGCCTGTGCTCTGTGCCAGCCTCTTGCACACTGTGCCAGTGCCTGCGCAATGTACCAGTGTAGTGCTGAAATGGTGATGCCCATTGAGCTATAATGGTGTAATACTTTCTTATGATCTTTGTCCATCACAAATTCCTACTGGGTATATATCAGTAAAGCCCCATTGTATGGCCAGCAGGCCTGCTGGTCCCATCTCACTCATTACATTGTATGGCTTTGCTGGAGCAAGTCACTTGCTACACTGTAGGTTGACTACCTGGATGAATCACATTTACATATATTCTAGAGGTTTTCTCTGACTGTAAAGTAGCAGAAAACAGTCCCTCAAGCCCTATCAGCTGTGCCAGAAGGACAATATGTAGCACAGCCAGGACCACTGCCACCAACAGTCCCAAGACCAGTATCCACATCTCCACTGGCACCCCCAACAGAGCCATTGCCCACAAGCATATCATTGCCAGCACCTTGGCCCAACCCTGTACCAGCACTACAATCTGTGCCAGTGCTGCCTTCTGAACCCACACCTGCACTGGCACCAGTGCCCAAACCCATGCCAGTAGCTATGTTGATGCCAGTGGACCAACTGATGCTCACAGGAGAAACTATACATGCACTGGTCCCACCACCTGAGCCCATGGAAATCAACATGGCACCAGCACTGGTGCAACCAACTCTAGCACCAGTCACAGTGGTTGCATTGGCAGTACCTTGGGTTCTGCTGGCTGTTGAGGAAGTTTCATCAGGACTACCATGAGTCACATTAGAGCTACTGGGAAATGTTAGCCCCCCACCACATCTTGATAGATGAGGAGCACCACTGGCCTCAGCAGAAAATTCAGCCCCTTCCAGACACTGGCCCAGCAGGCCCCTGCTCACATGCCAGACCCAGAATTAGCTGGCCCCAGTTGCCCAAGAAGGAAAGTGGCAGCAAAGCTGGTTATGCTGTTCCTGTCAGTCATTGACTCAGGATCAGCATTGGATGATTACAATCCAACTTTGGATGTAGAAAGGGGGATAAAAGAGAGAAAGGAAGGGCAATTGGCAAGGAGAAGGAAAGGGCACATCCAAAAAGCAAGGGGAAAGAAAAAGCCTGCACAACAGTTGGCAAGGAGACCTAGACCAAGGTGCCAAGGTGACTGGTATACAAGATGTATCCATGCTGGCTTCCTGAAAAAAGCAGCAGGCTCAACTATCCACTGTGTGGCTGCTGTGAACAAGTGGACTGAGATTGTCAGGAAGTAATAGGAGGGAGAGCATGTTTTGATTACTAGTGGCTGAAGATGAGGTGCTCCAATGTGACCAGCATGGAGACCCAAGATCAGAGGCACTGGTACATTGGACCCTCCAACAACATCTTCACACTCCTGTGGGGAGTGGAACCTTCCAACAATAGGAAGTGGACTGACATAGATACTACAGATGATGAAGATAAGCTGCCTGTCAAGCACCAGGTTCCTGCAAAGAAATCTGATGGTGCTGCAAGCAGGGTACTGGCAGCAGCACAACACAGAAATCCAGCACTGGCAAGGCAAAGATATCTGGCACTGGCCCCTCATATTGTCCAGCCACCACAATCTGGCCCTTCAGGGATTAACTCCCTCAGGAGTTGATATGAACAAAGTAAGTCTATTTTCACTTCACTTACCCAATTCTGCTGACCTTGGTTCTCAGTGCAGGAGGAAGCTGACTTTTGGGGCCACATGCTCACATATACCAGCACATGGTTTGACAAGTTCCACAGCAATGCAGCAACCTGACTCATGCATTTAGAAGGCAAGATGTGCTCATTAACCAGCCAACTTGACACAATCATCACCAGATGCTTGACATGGTTATTGCAGCAGTATGGAGGTGCAGCTGAGCATCTGGAAAGATTGGAGTCAGTAGTAGACCAGCTGACCTGGAAGGTGAGTGAGATAGCTGAGTACCTTGGCCTTGCTGATGGTGATGGCCTCTAGGTGCAAACTCACCTGCCCATTGATGAACCTCCATCAGCAGAAGTGGTCTTCATTGGGCTGTCTAGTCCCTGTCTCCCCTCTGTACCACCACAAGAAGTTGCTGCACAATTGCCAGAACCAGCACTCAATCCAACACCAATGCCACCTCCTGCTGTCCCCTTGCCCCATGAAGCTGCAGCTCCCACCAACACATCACCCCCCTTGCCACCATCCCCTACCAGCATGCTGCTCTCAGCACCCACACTTGCATCTGTATCCTCAGCCCTGGCACCTGCATGTCTGATCAGCCCATCACCCTTGGCAACAACACCTCTCACTAGCACAACACCCATAGCAGCCATAGTTCCCACTGACACTATGTCCATGGCACCTATTGTTCCCACTGGCTCCCCCCCTCCTGCATCTGAAATAATCAATGCCAATCCCCCTCCAATTCCAACTGCTCCTAGCCCCATCCTGGAACTGGCACTGGCCACTACCCCCCTCACTCCTGTACCATACCCATCCTCTGCTTCCCTCACAACACAGGCTCCCTCTCTTGCCTCTGGATCATTGCTAGGAGTCACATACCCATTCATGTATGCCAGCACCCCCATAACTCCACAATTGGTAAGGGATTGGGCATTCTGGGCCAATTGGCCTCCTGTCCTGCAATATTCCCTGGTCATGATTGTAGGGCTTACACCACAGTTGCCCTCTGCCCCCCTCCTGAATTACCCCTCACCTGAGTCATCTTGCTGGTTGAGGATGGCACCAGCCTCCCCACTTGCCTGCTTGTCAGCAAAACTGCTGGCATCAGACCAGATGGACACAGATCCTTAGATAGATGTTAGTAATAAATAATTTGGGTGTTAATAGTGCATTTGGGTATATAGGTATATATTATATTTCCATTGGCACAAAATACACAATGATTATCATTAAGGGATAATCACCAGGCTGGCACCACACATCAGAGACTGCTGGAGTTGCTTTCTCAAGGTTTATAACAGCAATTAGGTTTGTGCTGTCTGTGACTGTGAACTTACTTTGTGAAATTTTGAACTTCTTCACTTGCAAGCTGATCTGATATTTTGTGCTGCTGGGTTTTAATAGCTTTGCTGTTGCTGGCATTGCTGGAAACATCACCCATGTGAAGTAAGATGGGGTCAATTTCCATACCAGCCACTGCTTCTTCATTGTCTCTCCCAGTATATGTCAGTGACACAAGGGCCATTGCTGGTGCTGGCACAACATATTGTGGCTCTCCAACATTAGGCCCATTGATTGGTTCTCTGGGACATATTCCAACTCCCAGTAAGTCATTTGCCATTGCCTGGTTAACTATGATCATATTTTGCAATGTAGTATCCTTTGGCATCATGTTTGATGATACAACTGGACACCTGTCCCCTTCAATGTTTGTCCAGCAGTATGCCACTTCTCCCACTGGCATGCTCAGTGATACTCTAGAATCACTGGCTGTGCCCACTTCTTGTGTTTGTGTGAAATTCCATGAATCCTGGATAGTATCTGTCATCTCCTGAATGTTCTCAGAACACAGGGGACTATGATCACTTCCTCCAGGACTGATATTACTGTTCAAATTCCACCCAGTAGTGCTCCAGTCCTCATAACACTCCTATTTCTACTTATCCCTCACTTGGCTTTTGGTTTCTTTGGTCTCTTTTTCTCTGGGCCTGGGGCATCCCCATAGATAGCAGGATGGTATTGACCCCATTTCAATTCATAAATTCAAAACCAGAAAACATTGCCAGGTGCCTGTTCTTGCCAATCCTTAATGTGTTGTAGAAAACACTGTATCTCCTCTTTCTTCATGTTTCATGAATCATGGAATGTAAAATTTGCTGGGAGATATTGAGGCTCTATGAAGGTCCCTGTATTTTGTGTCAGGCTGCCAAAAGGTATGTGCTTGCACTGATTGCTAGTTGCAATTGCTACATTCTTGGCCATGGTGGGGTTTGACAAGATCTCAATGACATACTGTATTGGCTATTCAGGTACTGATGCATCATGTCCTCCAGCTCCTCTTTTTTCATCTCCATGATTGGTATGTCTGGCAAGACTGGAAAGCCATCAGCACCCATGCTGATTGTGTGTTGTGCCACTTGGTCAGGTGCTTCATCTGGGACCAGCCTCAGTAGTGCCTGGCCCTTCATCCACTGCAGGTCCTTTATATGGTCCCCTAGTTGGCAGAGTAGGCACTTTATTGAATCACCATGTAGCTGTAGGAATGTTGGCATATCAATGCCCATGCTCTCTGCCATGTTCTCATATCTAACCACATATCAATAGCCAACATCACTTATTTTGTTGCCAACTACTCACACCTCCACAGCAAATTTCCCAATATACTCCCACAGTGTAACCATGAAGACTCCCATCTCCAGCCAGCATTTATTTGACCATTGTTTTACTTGATTATATGAGTTCTTTTTTGCCAATCTGAGATAGGCACATCAGTCTCTTCCACATGGCAATATCACTGGCACTCACTTTTGATGCATCTTGATATCATTTCCTTCCTGTTTGAATTGCTCTACCTCATCCCAGATTGCCTTCTTCTGTTCTTTTTTTTTTTTCTTAAAAAAAAAATTGAGGTTTATTGCTGCAAGTACTACCTATGACAAATGGGTGCCCAATAGCAGTCCCAAGGTTACAAAACAAAAAGAAAAAGAAAAATTACAGAACAAAAGAACAGGTGCCCCAAGCAACAGGAATAAAACAAAAAAGATCATAGTATGTGACTCAGAAATGAGAGAGAGGAGGGAAGCATATAATGACACAGAGAAAAATCCAACCTGTACTTCTAGCCCCTTGTGGTCTTCTTGGTTGGCTCTGCATCACATTGATAGTGACTGTGAATCCAATCACAGTCAAAACAGTGACACTAGTACGGACACTGGTGGTCATTAGAGGCATGGGCACCATGGCAGTTGGCACAGTGTGAAGAGTGGGGGCAGGGAGAGCCTGCTGGAGTGGGGGGAATGGGGGGAGTCACTTTGGGTTACCTTTGCAACACCCAGCCATTGAGTGGTGAGAGGCCTCAGAGTGAGGTTCCACACAGTGAGGACACCTGGGCATAGGAGAGTGACAGGCATCAGAAGGATGACTCCAGCACCAGCAGTGCTGACATTGGGGTGTGCCAGTATGTATGCAAGTGCCTTTGATGAGGCAGGACATGCCATTGATCATGACATGCCTGTTGATAAGTGAAGAGGTGAGGGTGCCTCATTGTGAGTCAATAAGGTCAATCCACATGGTGGTGGAGTCAGCCTTGGGAGAGTTGCAAATGATGTGCATGTGATGCACATCAGAAAGGGGGAAGAAGGGGAAGTAGTGACTTCAGTCTTGACTTGATCTGCAGTGAGGGTGAAGCCACTGGATGAGAAGAAGGGGGTGTCTACAATCTTGATAAAAGATTGTGAGATGGGGAAGGTGATATCAGTGCTCTTGAGTGCAGAGGGGAGCAAGGCCTGGGAAGGGACATTGCCTGTTGAGAAGGCAATGATGCCAGAGTGTAGGCAACCAGAGTCAACATTGAGCACTGACTTGGCCCAGGTGAGTGCTTGGTTGAAGTGTGTAATGAGGGATTGAAGGGAAATACAAGCACTGGCAAGGTCACTAGCACTTGCATTAAGGAAGAATTGGTGCCAAGTGGGGCCACAAGTAGCATAATAAGGCTTACACTTGGATGATTGAGGAGGAGGTACTGGACAGGGTGTCTGTTTGAAGTCACATGAGGGAGGGGTGACCCTGTCCTGTGGGGGTGGGGCATGTGAGGGAGGCTTAGGCCTGTCATGTGAGTGTGATGTCATGTCACCCTGGGTAGGGTGTGATGGGGGAAGGTCAGGGGCAGATGCTTTATCAGCATCCACCATTACTGAGTCAGCTGTTCCATGGGATGACTCATGGTGAACATGTGTTTGCTGTGCCTTGAATAATGAGGCAGTAATAGAGCCTGGGGGAGGGGGAGTAGTCCAGACAGGAGGGATGCAATTGGAAAGTGCACCTCTGGCCTTGAGGAGACCTATGAGCTCACAGAGGGTGGTGAATGTATGTTGATCACTGCTTGCTTTGACTTGTTTGTGAGATTTTTTATTTCATTGCAAAAAGCATTAAATGTTTTTGTGATGGAAATAAAGTCTTTGTCACCATCCTGGACCTTGGAGGGGGTGGGAGTAGATGGAAGAGTGGAAGGAGCAGCTTTAGGAGTAGTCTGCTCAGGCTGCTGAGGGGGAGAGACAGGAACATCAAGGTCTATGTCTGAAGGAGTTGTTCACTGATGATGTTTAGCAGGCAGACTGGGAGTAAATGGTGTGGATGGTGTAGGTGTAGTTGACCATCTGGAAGAAATCTGCCACTCAGAGTATGGAGTGTCTGGATAGTTAGAGGGAATATACCCATGAGGGTTATGGGGAGTATGCATGCCATGGTGAAAAGCTTCATCTTCAGTCAATGATTCAATCTATTTGCAGCCTCTTTCATCCACTTCTTCTTGGGTAGCAGGAGGGATCTCAGAGGATCTGATGGGAGTTTCAGGAATGATAGATGGGTTTTTGCCTTTGTGATGACCCATAGCAATGAGTGCTTAACTGCTGATGATGGTGGTTACTGGAAGAGGAAGGTGTGCCTTCTTCTGTTCATTGGCCATCTGCTCATATACTAATTTTGTGGCCTTTGTACAGTTTCAAAAATATTCCAGGCTTGATAGATCAAGTGTTTCAACATCCAGCATGTGCCAGAGTTCCAATTCTACTGCCTCCTGGTGTTTCTTGAAAACTACCTTAATGTAGGTAGTGTGGATGGTGCTTCTGTCAGCCATCACAGTTGAATATGGTTGCCAATTGTTGACAATCCATTTTCCAAGCTCCTTCAAAGAAATTAACAATGTTTTCATGATTATGCATTTAATACATGTTTTCTTGCCTTAGCACAGCTTTTCTTCTCCTGCTCAGTGAGCTTTGTACTCCCTTTCTTTGCCCAATGATTGAATATTGCTTGTAATATTTTTGATTTGAATAAGTGTGCTTAAGCCAGTGCCATATCCAGAGACTGGTATTCTTCCTTGAATTTGTGGATAGCAGCATGCTCTTTGGACATATACTGACACCCTGCTCTGGATTTAGTACCTCTAGACTTTCTGGCTTTGGTTGTGGGCATGGTAAAAGTTTGCTGATGCCAGCATGCATGTGTGCACTCATGAGGTGATAACCATAAGGCAATGTATCATTCAGCAGAGACTATGTGGTATATAGCATATCAGGCCTAACTTTAGATGGATATTTTATGGGTCTCTTATCTCTATTTATTGCTCAGCACCATAGACAATTATCCACACAATGTCATGCCACCAAAGAAGTAGCAAAGAACCAAGAAGCACCATACATTGGTTGAAGAGGACAACAAAGCAATTGATGTAGTAACATACAGTACAGTTGTGAGAAACACGCCAGCAGGCCCATCAACCCAGTGGGTTGAAATGGTGTTGAGGCCAATACCAAGTGCTGCACCAAAGGCAGCTCCTCAACAAGAAACATTGGGAATAATGCAGGGGGTTGTTGATATGCCAGTGATTGACAGTGTGCAGTTGCCAGATGAACCATCTACAAATAAGGTGCATACACAGTTAAGAGATCCTCCAGCAAATCTGTAACCATACATATATTGCAGCAACAAATGTGGATGGAGCAGTTTTGCCAGCATTCAAACAAGCTATTAGCATCCATACTTGCATGGGAAGCATTGCAAAATGATGGATCATGTATGCAATGTGCAGCCAACCAGCATGGAATATGGTGATACAAAGATTGCACACTACCCCAATTGCTGTGTTGCTTTTGCATGCAAGAGACTCACTGCAAAAGTCCTCTGCACAATGTGGAATGTTGGACTGGCATGTACTTTCATCCAGCAGCATTGTGGGAAGTTGGCACATACATTTTGGTGCCCCATCACTCAGGATTGAATGCTGCTAAGTGTCCCTCTAGCCAGACTGAGATTTTGGAGCAGCTATAGTGAGAAAAGGATGAAGAGGAGCAGGGAGTATTGGCAAGATAGTGTTATGTTCCAGATGGGTGCTTATTTAGCTTCAGGGAGCAGACCTCAGCCTCAGCTTATGTGCTGTGCCCTTCTGGTATCACATTGGTCTGATTTGGACAGAAGCAGAATCCAGAGGCAGAAGGAATGAGAGATAGAGTGTGGACAAGCAGCAGGAGTGGTCAGAAGATGACCCAGGAGACTGATGAGCAGATCAGAGGAAGAGGAGGAGGATAACAAAGTTGATATTCAGACTGAGGAAACAGATACAGGAAACTACTATGCTTAAATATGCATCAAGGACTGGATATGGGAGACAGGAGGATAACCAGAAAACAATATGAGTACAAATGGGTAAAACATTCAGGGATACAACAGGAACTAAGAAATGGGTGGGAGGTACAAGTATGGAGGCAGATTGGAAAGAAAACTAAGCAGAAGGTAACAAAATGCAAAATGGGAGTAAGAACAAAGTTACCAGGACAAAGGTAAAGGATCTGAGATGATACAGGGAAAACAGATGAACATCACTTGTTGCAGTGGTTGTGAGCAACCAAGTGAGTGCACCCACCTGTTCAGACAACAGGGCAGATGGAAATCCATCAATGGAACAAGCAGATCAGAGTTGTGCAAATTCAGAGCATCAGGATCAGACTTTTTGGATGTCAGATGAGCATGGGAATGTGCAGACAGTTGTGACAGATGGCTTGGAACTAGCATTCCACATGAGATGCCAAAAGGTCAGGCCCACTGTTACAAAGAATATCCAATAGACTTCACAGAAGAAAATGATAACAAGCCAGGGTGGGAAGACCTAGATGAGGAGGTGGCTGACCTAGAAGATATTGGTGAATATCTCAATCCTGCACACCCAGCAATAGGTTTTCAATCAGAAGCCCCAAGATATGATGCCTTCAACAACCACAATGTCCAAATTGTGCATGTTAATGGAATTCATCACTGGGCATTGGTGACATGCTCATGCCATGGTGCCAATGCAGTACATGCCAATCTTATATATTACCAATTGGTTCCAACAACATTCAGCCATTATCATATGCTCTTTATAACAGCTTTACTTGATGACTTTCAACTCTCAAACTTGGAATGTAAAGCATTGGCTTATCAATACTTCCAAAAGCTTCATCATCTCACATTCCCAATGGACCCATCCAAAACACCCAATTTGTACCAGGAGCTACTTTGAATGTCAAGGCTTTGGCAGTAGTTGAAAAAGAAGAAATGGGCCAGCTATGGTCATAAATCTGGCATGCAGGCACTGGAAGTGCCAGGTGACCTTGCAATATTTTGTCTGGCATGCCCTCAACCTGGTATCAAGCTGGCTGAAAATTGGAAGGAAGATCCCCAACAGTGAGGGTATTCTTGATACATGTTATTCACCAGCCTTAACTTCACTTCAGTTGGGTGTACTGGCAGTTCTTTGTTGCTGATGGCAACATGAAAGAAGAGTATGTTTGGCAGACATACATGTCAGACACATGGCTTTCTGAGGGGACAGGAATGTTTTCCACCCATGAACAGTATCATAAATTTTTGGAGGCAGCTATGGAACATCTTACCATGCATGCCCACTCTCTATGTGCTGGGGCAGTAGTGCCAGTGGGGTGATTTCTTGTGATTGATGCTTGAAAACAGAAAGCACCATGTCAGGCTAAATTTTGTTGACCTCACAATGCATGGCTCCAAGGCATGTGATATAATGGGCATTGTGGGCATTGCATGTGTCCAGCATGGTTGTTTTGCACCAAATGCCATTGCCAACCTCTTCAAGGGTGAATAGCAAAAAAACATTGACTGGGTGCTCTTACAGGTACTAAGACCACAAATATAGATGTGGAACAAGGTGCTATGCTAATCTATGATATTGCCTGCCAGTATTTCATTCATCTCCAAGATCACATCAGGCATTTATTGCTGGATCAGCAAAAGCTTGATAGGGGCATTGGCATGTTCCATGTCCATGGCCACAAGGAAGAATGCCTCTTCTGGAATGTAATGTCATTCATCCCATTTATGAGTGTAACAGTTGGAGAGATTTTTGAAATGCTGTGGTCAAATCTCAATGCAATCACCCCCACAGAGTGGATGGCAACTCCAGGATTCTGCTGATGGTAATTGCCACCTGATGTGACCTTAGCCAGGCCACTGGTAAGAGTAGACTTTAATGAATCAAGTGAGCTTTGCAACTTGCATTGATTCAATTCCATGGTATCTTTGAGATGATTCACTTCCTGCTGAACTGAATTGATATCTGATCCCATTG
>JAEUWS010001143.1:0-12074 GCA_018524945.1 Podaxis sp. C-F-92630
AGGGAGGCTTGGGAAACCTTTATGACGTATCTCGCCAATGAAGGGAATGCTACGTCTTTGGTGAGTGTTGTCGTCCTTGCAGTTTGTCATGGGTCCTCTTATAATATCGCGTAGAGCTGGGTTGCTGAAATTGAAGTATATAGTGGAACACATTCAGCGATCAGTTCGGCACCTATGAATGATACTGCGTTTGCGCACCGAAGTTCCCTGTTCACTTTCCAATTGTATGCGTCTTCATCAAATCGTCAACCTCCATATCCACAAGAAGGATTCGACTTTGTAGAACGTTAGCCTTTCGTATGGTACCCTATCATCCAGACTGACCGTCCTATAGGCATGGCAGATAGTGTAATCAGTAATAACCCACCCGGCTGGGATTACGGGTAAGCTGAACACCATAACCTTCGTCATTGAATAGGAAACTCATCACCTCTTGATAGGGCATACCCGAACTACATTGATGATCGCCTTGCTGATTGTGAGTATCTACCTAAAGTTACTCGGAATCCGAAGCTTAATCCATCCACCACAGGGCAACACCGGTACTATGGCGCTCATTACCAACGACTTCAGGTCATCAAACGTGCTGTTGATCCGGCCAACGTGTTCTCTTTCCCAACATCGATCGAACTTCCTAATTAAATTGCACATGTGCCCTTCATCCGAGCAATTCGTGTACTCGATATACTTCTGCTCTCTTTCCAGACAGGCCAAGCGCTTTTACTGTGAGCATCCGTTGGATAATTCATTCGCAGTATATATTCTCGTGGCATGTATGTACAAAAATCAGGAAAAAGATTTATTCATACAATTCACAGGGATTCAAATTCTTCTCCATCTCCATAAGAATTGGCTATTACTGTCAGTTTAGGATCCGCCCTGAACACCCGGAGCACAGCGACCGGTGTTGGGGTCAACCGTGAAGGTGTAGAAGTTACCCGGGCTAATCCTTCCAGAACCACCCTAGAGCAATCGTTTGAGCTATTGAGAGCGCTGAATAATTAGCAAAGTATCTCACCGCTCTGCACTTCGTGGCGGCATTGACAAGTACCCTCCGGCAGTTGATCTCGGATGGCGCAGCAACGAGATTCCTGCTATTGAACGCGATGAAGTCACCTGATGATGCTAAAGTGAACCACTATAGGAAATATAAGTTTCACAGAAACGTACACCTATTGCCATTGGGCAAATTGAAGCAACGACTTCCGGAATCACCGGGACGGAACTGTGATCGATCAATGAGTGGAGGGTAGTGGAGTGATGAGACCATGACGGATCGATATCACCTGATCCCTAGCAACATCGTTGCAGAACTCATTGATGAACCGGATGCAGTCAGTGGCTGGGCCGGCACCCGCTGGGTAGCAAGATGGCGGCGGGATATTTTGCGCCAGAGCGACAGCCAAAAGGCCGGCCAAGAAAGCCTGATCAGACAGAGGGTTAGACTTTTGATGTCCAACACGATGATCAATGTTCAACGTACAGCTTTGAACATCTTTGAGTTAGATGAGGATTTGAGGCAAGGCGAAGAGACTCGTTCGAGCTGAAGACCCCACCACTAAGCAGAGAAGCATTTTATACCCAAGGGTTACCTCAAGCACTTTTTTCTTTCCCCGGGTTGACTGTCCATCCACCACGTAAAACCCGCATCACAGCGTACCAGCTGTCCATCTACAGAGTGTTAGAGTGGAAATAATAATATGAGCGGCACTTACGCAACCTCTGTCTCATATGTGACAACGACATCTCATATGCGCTGGTTCCAACTCTCCGACTTGGGAGAAAACAAATTATCGAAGACGATGTAGTTTGTTCGATCTATGTGGAGAGGAGATATCGGGGGCTATTCATATTCAGCAGTCCATAAGATAGCCCCTTTCTTGAAACCGGTCCTCTGGAACAGGACAAGAAACTTGTGGAGCACGTCCATAAAAACCGGCTCACTCAGAAAGTACCGGGATCCTGGATCATTCATTCCTTCATTTGGTTAGACTGGGGCATGCGTGCTTATCACCCCACACTAGTCCATTCAGTGGTTGTCAATCATAGCCCTCACGTTCAGGTGGAAGGAATTAATATTAAGTAAATGTACATGGGCGAAGAAAAGGCTAGAAGGCAAAATACTCTTCGATTGCTTGCGGCGGCCCCTTGAAATCGGCTTTGGGACGGCTGAGAACAACGGTATGCAGGATATTGTGACTGCCACGTTCTTTTCAAGCTAAAGGAATGGGCATAAAAGGACCGTCACTTCGGCTAACCTTTTTCCAGTCACTTTGACTCGAGAGATGACATATGGTTCCTTCTTGTGAACTAACCGGGGCCTTCTATGGATGTTCAGAACTGGAGTTTCACTGTCCCAGTATGTTCTAGAATGCGTCTGAGAAATATTAATCATTGAGTGTGTCAGGACTCATCATAAGAACATTGCGGGAAGGTGGCGCGTGGCACAACTCGCGATTTACTTGGTCGCAAACTATGCCTGGTTTCCCATTATTGAAAAAAAATCATTTTATTCAGCTGCTGACTTTTGGGTCGAGGCCCAGAGAATGGCTAAACAGGTGTCACAAAGACAAGGGTTGCCCAGTTGACCTAGGTGCTGTGTGGGCTTGACACCATAAATGCTGGCGGTGTTAGTTAGGGTATTGATTTAGAGACTGACGATGCTCTTGCAGTACATACGTAATCAAGCCCGCAATACTTATTGACATTGATCTGTGGCGAAGTGGGGCAGGAACGGAGGAAACCGAGTGAAGTCTTGGCCAGTAGCCGAGAGCCAGGGTCACTGCTTCTTCACCCCCTTCCTCCGCTCCTACAACTCGCAGGTAGCGACTGGCTGCCCACCAGCTTGCTTTCATTTCGCCCACCCTCCACGCCCAAGAAAGATCCGTGCCTGTGCAATCCTCGTGTGAAGCGGAGCAGAGGCCCGATTCTCGACTAGCCCACCCACCCGATCGCGACTCTTTCGACTCTTGTACACGCTGCCAGGCAAGAAAGTCCCATGGGGCTTTCGCCCATCCATTCGTTCCTCGTAATAATCAACGGCTGTCAGGTTTGCATAATATATTCGTTACCGCACCTCCTTGTATCGAAGAAGTCGCATAGTAGCGCGACGGCGTAAGACAGACGTGATATCATGTACTTAAGCGGCAGTTGGCTGGAGGTACTTTCGGGAAAGGTGGCACCAACCTAGTTGTCTCTTTGGCTCGCACGCTGCTTGGAGCTAACCAGAGCCACACTTGCGGCTGACCCAGATAGCAGGAATGGACCGCCATCTGCAAAAACGAAGAAGGCACCTTAAACATTCAAAATTTGGTTCGGTGAGATGCCACCAGAACGCAGAATCTTGGCGTCTGAACTGCAGACAACCCGAGAACGAACTGACTCCCTCTACATTATTGGATTGGACATACATTACCGTTTCATTCCTCCATTGGGACCTCGTGCCACATGATGTAGGTTTCTCATGATCCCGCGCTAAATCTGTCTCGTTCTCGTTTTCCCACTTAGCGACGTTCGTTGGGAAGAGAATGGAGAAGATACAAGTAGGAAGGATACGTTAAGATCAAGCGAATACATATCAGACCCTGCTTTCGAAGTATCGCGCCTTCTTTAGGCTCGGTACGTATACACTCTTGTTTAGTACTTTTTCCCAGTGTTTCAATTTTTTACTCCAGGAGTTACATACCGCAGTGCTAATTTGCTCCCTCGAAAATCGCCTGTCTTCCGAATGTCTGAGGTACAGCGGTTTCACAAAAGTTTGCGCCACGTGATGTAGCGTCGCGAAAAATTGTCGAAATAGTCAGTAAATAGGAAAAAATAGAAAAATTCGTACCACCGCCGTGCACACTCCACACACTGTCGAGCGTGTTTCTTCTGTTCATGGTGTATCGTCATATCAGCCCGGATCTCAAGGAGCGTGCCCTGCAGCTGTTGGAGAAGGACATACCGGTCGAGGAGGTGGCTTACCTCTTTGGTGTGTCCACATTGAGCATTATGCGCTGGCACGCCAATTACGAGAACCATGGCAGTGTTGCACCACCAAAGCACCTGCGAGGCCGCCCTCGCTTACTGGATCCTCATATTCTGGCGGAATTGTGCCAACTCATCGAGGATGAACCAACACTGTACCTTGATGAACTGCGAGACTGGCTCGCCATCTACCACGACCTACCTATCTCGATTTCGGCACTCCACGAAAACCTCAAACGACTTGGGATCTCACGCAAAAAACTGACACGAGCAGCAGCTGAGCGCGACTATGACACACGAGCACAGTGGCTTCTCCATATGCTCTCCGAGTACCATGCCCATCAACTCGTCTTCCTCGATGAATCTAGCAAAGATAATCGTGTGGTTCTGCGACGTTATGGGCGGGCTGCCTCTGGAGAAGATGCTGTACATCATGTTTCTCTTGAACGTGGTGTACGCTATAGCATTCTCCCTGCACTGTCTCTTGATGGGTACTTGGCTGTACGAGTTGTGGAAGGATCCATAGATAGTGGAGAATTTTTTGATTTTGTTGTGAATGATGTGGTGAGCCTATACCTATGTAAACTCAGGATAGTAAGACTTTTCTAGTGCTTGCTCTTTAGCTACCAAATATCCTGGAGAGAACAGTGTAACTGTGCTTGATAATTGCTCTACCCATAAAAGTGGAGCACTCCGTGAGGTAGTCAAAGCTGCTGGCATGTGGTTATGATCACCCTTTGAGTTAATGAGTCTAATCAATTGATATAAGGCTGTCTCTTGATATTTCTGCCCCCTTATTCACCAGACCTCAATCCAATTGAACAGAGCTTCAGCTGTGGTATGTAATTAGATTTCCTCTCATGGTCCTGTGCTATACTGACTATGTATTAGTCAAAGCATACTTACACCATCATTCAGGGCAAATCCAGCATAGTTACTATCCAGAACAGGAGCTTGCAAATGCATGTTTCATGGCTGTAAATGGTGTAAACTCTCATGGTTGGTACCATGATAGTGGGTATCTTTAATTCATTATGTGGTACTATTAAATATAAGAAATGAATGAGTGGGGGATGTAAAGAATGTGTGAAATGAATAACTAAAGGAGTGGTATCTCAATTCATTAGATGGTACTACCAGAAATGTGTGAAATAAATAATTAATAAAGAGGTATCTCAATCCATTAAAGTATTTTAGGTGCTTACTGAAGAGTCCTTTATGTATTTCTGGTAAGCAGAGAGAATACACATATGAGCAATGGGCAATATATTTGCCCATTCCCAAGGCTCATTTGGGAGTTTATCAAGCTCATCTCCAACCTTATACCCAAGATGTGCCAAAGCATCATGGTCTTCAGATGCAAGACCATACTTTTGGCACCATTCAGCCACTGAGATGGTAGATGAGGATGGAGGATAAGTAACAGGTAGTGGAAGTGTTGGAGGCACTGTGGGAGATGGACTGGTAGGTAAATACAAGCCTTGACGAGTGGCTGGACCTGGAGAGAATCCTGAGAGTGGTGAATATGGGTATGGGAAAGGAGGAAAGGGGTATGTTGGAGGATAAGCAGGACTCCAAGGTGGAGAGAATGGAACCCAATTCATGGTCACACTTGAAGTAACTGGTTGTAAGGGTGTTGATGGTGAGGGACTGGCCTTGGAGCCAATACAGTCCTTGACAGCAAAGAAGTTGCTCCCCAGAGGAATCATCTTATAGTTGGTGTTTTTGCGATACTTGCAAGAGTATATCAGTAAATCATGTAGTTTCATTATGAAAACAGATACATACAATCATATGAGCCCAAACCTTGAGCCTGGCACTGTCAAGGTGAAAGTGCCAACCTTTTGCTTGATGGTGGTAGCACTGGATATCAGGATGAAGTGGACATTGCCCAATGTCATACAGCTCCTCGAGCTTTTGAACAATTGGAGCAAGTGCTTCATCGAGGGCTTCCTATACATATTATGGTCAGAAGGTATTCAATATGAGAAAAAAAGACAGATACCTTGTGTCGAACACGCCTTTTGGGGGAAGAGTTTGAGTCACTGACATCATCATTATCATCTGTGTCAGAGACAGGCTGTTGTTTGTGTCTCTTGACAGTCATGAGTGGGAGGTTGATGAAAACAATTGTGCTTTGATGATTTTTCAGGTGGGTGATGTGTCATTGCATTGCCTGGTAGCCATCCCTTGAGGTAAGAGGAAGAGTGCCTGCTGTGGAGTTCTTCTGAAGACTCCAGGTGATAGATCCAATAAACAGATCCAGGTTCTCCTTCTCGACGCCTGCATAATCAGCAACCTCATCAAGGAATTGGTCCCATGACATGTGGTGTGTCATTGTGAAGGGACCCTTGGTCTCCAGTGCAGAAGGCTTCATCTTGTCACCCTTGGCTGTCCAACCACATATGAGTTTTGGTGGCTGGGCAACATTGATAAAAACGGGGACATTGAAACCAGACAGTGTGGCTACTGGCTTCCTGGGGTGGCCACGTCCTCGAGGTTTAGGTGGCTAGTATCTTCAAGATCACATTGTGGTTTCTTCTCCAAGCGCCTGTTTTTGGGAGTCTCTGGAAGCAGCAGGAGCAGAATATCCAGATCACTGTCATCTGAGGATTCAGACAATGTGAGTTCCACCAAAATATTGTGTTTCCATTTGCCCATACTTGTTGCAGGACACGCTGGGATCCATATTTTGAGTGCGCCAGGTTCAGTTGCTCCTAGGGCCAGTTCAGATGACATGAGGGTTTAATATATAGGCTCACGCACCTTTAGAGCCATCTATGATGTCATCTGCACTACCCAGTGAATGGTCGGACTCCTCATCCGTGTTGTTCCCCTCCCTTGTACCCTCAGGATCATGACAATTGGCACCATCATGATTTCCACCTTGGTGCTCAAATGAGTGGTCGGACAGCAAATCAGGGTCATCAGACAGCAATGTGGGGTTGTTTCGCATGGTTCCCAGCAGGTGGGCCAAAGGAGGGCACATCAGAAGAGGCACAATGATTTTTTTCTATTTTTCCTATTTATGACGATTTTTCACGACATTACATCATGTGGCGCAAACATTTGTGAAACTGCTGTAAGCCACTTCTACTCACATAACTACAGTGCACCAGACATCCAAGGTTGATTTTTCACACACAAGTGGCCAGATGTCCAGTGCTTGTAAGGCCATGTCACCAAGTCACAATGTCCCAAGCAAAACTATCTATTGTGCTCGTAGTTACATAGACCAACTATTAGGTAGATGTAGGTTAGTGATAATGTTAGTGGAATAGATGGGTAACGATAATGAATGAAAGTCATGGCGAATAGGAGGAAAGAGTGTAAGCAAAAAAAGCATCTAGTTTGACAGCTAGGTATCATCTGGTTCATCGCTGCTGTCATTGTCCCAGTCCTCTTCACCACCCACAGCTAGATTCCAAAGCTGTGACTCTGTGATTAAATTAAGAGGAACATCCTCATCAAAACCGAGCCATTTGCAGATCTCTCTGCAACAGTGGTCCCTAAGGAATGCATTAATGCCTTCGAGACCCAAATCACCGATTCCTGAATTGCTGAATGGATGTTAATATTCATTGTTCAAAGGAAGATACAGAAAAGCCACAAACCCATTCACAGTGTGTGTCATTGGGTCAAAAAGGACAAGACCATCGTGACCATCAATTTGGGTAGGAGTACCTATGTTACCATGAGCTAAGCATCGAGAATTCAAAAAAAAAGGTAAGAGTCACCTTGGATATCGGCAAAAATGAGTGAGCAGTTGCTGTGACCATACATGAAATGAGCAAAGGCATATATCGTTGAGCTGCAGAGGTCCTTTCCCATTGTCATATGGTTCAGAGTTCCACTGAACCAATAGATGGACTGTGATCATCATTTTTCAACCAACCACATGATGCCATCTTCAATGCCAGTGTAACTCTTGACATTTGAAGCAGGACTTGGTGCCTTTGTTGAATCCTCACAAAGAAGGAAGGCATCAGCAAAATAGATACCTATGAAGTGGTTGAGCTGATAGATAACTGGTTGAATGAAATCAACTGACACACCCTTATCAACAGCTACACCAGACTTTGAAGACAACAAATAGAAGGCTGACAAGAACCATTGACCCTGATACAGATGGCCACATTCAGCCTGAATCTGAGTATTATGTGTTTCTATATCAATGCCACCTAGCCCAAGTGGCCTTGGAGAATCAACTGCATCATCTTCACTCATGCAGAAGAATTGTTTTGCAACATATTGACCCATAGGGTCATGTTCAGCAAGAATGAGCTATAGAAGAGTAAATATGAAGTGATGAATATAGGTTGAAAAAAATAATAAATTGACATACATTGTATGCCACCTTCATGGACCCTTTTGTGAAGGGAACATCTTGGAGAAGGCCATTCACAGGGTCTTCAAGTTCATTGAAATTTACAGTTCCATCATCAGGGCTGACTGTGCAAATGATCTTGCTGAAGGACACTTTCATAACTTTGCAAATTGTTTGATGGCTCTGTTGGGCTGGCAACCAAAATAATGAACCAATCCCAGAGTTGATATTTCAGTTTGGAACAATGGATGCTAAATAAGTGTATCAGATATATATGGTGTTTGTAAAATGAAGGATTTGGAACACACTGCTTGCAGTCCTTGCATGCTTGACCAGTCGACTAGCTGAAGCAATGGAATCAGATCGGTGGCAGCAGCGGCTGTTCTGATTGACAAGCATCTCAGCATCATCATTCTCCTGTCCAGTCTCTTCCCTGTATCGTTTATCAAACTGGTGATTGCTGTATCAGATTTCATGAGCTGAAACTGGGGTAAAGATGATACATACAATATCAATGTGGATAAACCCCTCAAGACATATAACAGTCATTCTTTGACTTTTAATGAGATGCTTGAATTGAGGTATGCCCTGAACAGGGGCAAGTGGTGGTTTTCCTGGAGCAGAATAGTGATGTATGAAATCACGGAGTGTCAGGGTAGAAGTTCCATCATCAAGGGTAAAGTTGTTGAAAAGCTGAAGTGAGATTTCCAATCTGTATTTAGCTATTAGGTCATTAGTGCTTATGACAGGAGAGATCTGTGATGACTTACAGGTTAAGTGCCAATGCATTTGTTTTGACCCATTCAGTATTAAGCACATTTAATATATGACCCTGTATCTCTGATGTTAAAACCCTAAGTGTGAGCATATATTTTCTTGTTGCAATGATATACCTGTCAAGTATGTTGAAAGGGAAAATGGATGGCTTCCTGCCCCTAGTTTGGGATCAATTGACTTGGCCTTATCACTTCGATGGAACTAAAACAATGTGAGGCCATGCTGAGTGAAATCATAATGGAAATCAAGATTAGGTAACATACTTGCCAGCATATCAAAGCCTTCACCTCCATTCCAACCCCTGCCAAGGCTTGTTCTTGATTCTTGAGTGAGGCAGTTGTGAGATTGGTTCCAGGAACAATGTTACAAAAAGCAGGGGTTTGCTTGAAATGATCACAGGTAGTAATTACCCAGTTCATATGTGCATCTGACAATTCAGCTTGTGAGCTTGATGCACCTGGTGTAACAATGGAGAAAAATAAGAAGATGGTTCACAAGTGAATAAAAGAGGCAGCCTTACCTGACATTGATACATCTAGGGATTGTACTAATGATGATCCCACCAATGGAACTTGAGATCAGCTATTGGTAGACTTTGGTGAGCTTGCCACTCTACATTCAGGAGCTTGACAGATTTGGAGTCCACTGGTAGCCTTCTTCATATGGCGGAATGACTTCCCACACATAGCACATTGTGGCCAATCCTGTGTGTGAATTTGAATGGGGATGAATATGAATTAAAGGGTCAGAATAGGTAACATACTTGGATCTCACAATATTTCTTGGAGTTTGCCAGGTGGTCCTCCAACATGACACACTTTGAACAAGTTAATGTAGCCAAACAAGGAAATTCCTTGCTGCATCCATCACAAATCTGTTCAGAGGTCATAGGAGGACTAGAGTTGTTGAGGGATTATAGGAGAGAGCAACTTTGCACAGACACAGTGCTCTAGCAACTTGACCTGTTTATATATCTGTAAAAGAATGTAGGTTGGATAATAGAATAATGCACATAATGCACACAATGCATAAGATCCAGATCCTATTGTCCAGTGTTGATATAAGTTAGTAGCAACTATGTGGCACTAAAGTACCATCCTAACTCATTTGCTTGTCTTTCTCTTTACCAACTCCCAGTATCTAAAATGGTTAACCCAAAAGGTGTCAATGGTTGGGGAGAGAAACAGTGTAAGTCACACTAGAACTATTTTTAGTTCAAAGTTGGCATTACTCACAAAAATGGTTGATAGACCCACCTGATGAGATACTTCACCCATATCTCCTGGAGCTCACCAAGCACTCACTTACAGTGAAGGAGAAGCTCATTCATATACATTTGGACCTCAATATGGAGATAGGGTGAGTGTTATTTAATTGTGACATCACAAACTCACTGGCTTGGCATCATGGAAGGCAATCAACATTCTACCAATGGCAGAAGCAGATGGAGATTCCAAGTGTCCAGAAGCCTGGGCTGGCACCAGAGGAGGTCCAGGAAGCTATCCTTGAGGAAATTGAGGGTGATGCAAACCAGATGAAGGGACCTGTTGCTGTGAAGGAAAATCTGAAGAATAAGCTTATCCTGGTTCCAAGGTATGTCAATATCTACTGTATACACCCATGATAAATCTTAACTCGGCTTGTAGGCATAGAATTCGTGAATTAATGTGGCAATATAGACCTGATGGGTCTAATTTGCGCTTCCCTGGCAAAATACGACAGAAGATCTGTCGCAAACCACTTACCTCTATTGGACCATTTCACAAGATATCTGCAGATGGACACGAAAAACTGAATCAACAAGCTTTGAGTATGGGAAATCTTAGCCTTCCGATATATGCTTATCGGGACAAATGGTCCGGAATGATCTTGAAGCTTTGCACTATACCTAACACTCGTAAACCGGGTGCCATTGGCCATCTCTTTCTTGACTTTGTTCAAGAGTGGGAAGGTGAGTCGCTTGTTCTCATTATTCTCAACACCTGCTGATAGTTGAACTAGGTATACCTTTGCAGTTGACAACTGACAAGGGTTCTGAGATCAGATGGCAAACCACAATTCAGGCTATTTTCAGGTAGGTATTTATCAGAGACTATACTAGTGACTAGCCTACTGATTCGGCTGGTATTGTCCAGGCAATTTTATGCTCCTAATATTGACATGGATGTTTATCCTCCTTCAGTTGCACTTCCAAGTACATGTACCACTATGATTGAGAGTCTTTGGAGGTGGCTGCATGAGAAGGCAGGCCTCAACTTACACGACATCATTCTGACTGGTAAATATAAACATTGTTTCCATGGAAATAATGAACATCACCAGTAAGTCGCATTCATGTTTCTTGGACCACAATGTCATTAATACATCACAGTAACTTGTTCTACTAGGTGTTCGTGCCCCTCATTCAACAGGAACTTGACAAATTCTGTGACTATTGGAACAATCACAAGATCAGAAAGCATATGGTGCACCAATATGGACAAAAATAAAAAGCCCCGCATGGCAGGTATCATTGCGTGCGTGAATTAGCCATGTATATTTCATAACTAATGTATACAGTATTGGTATTGAAATGTCAGAAAGTAGCATGTGGAATAAGCCATCTTTTGCACATGTGAAATAAGCCATCTTCTGCATGCACGGAATAAGCCATCTTCTGCGTGTGTGGAATAAGCCATCTTCTGTGCATGTGGAATAAGCCATCTTCTGCGTGTGCAGAATAAGCCATCTTCTGCATGCGCAGAATAAGCCATCTTCTGCATGCGCAGAATAAGCCATCTTCTGCGTGTGCAGAATAAGCCATCTTCTGCATGTGCAGAATAAGCCATCTTCTGCATGTGCAGAATAAGCCATCTTCTGCGCATGTGGAATAAGCCATCTTCTGTGCATGTGGAATAAGCCATCTTCTGCACACGTGGAATAAGCCATCTTCTGCGCACGCGGAATAAGCCATCTTCTGCACACGTGGAATAAGCCATCTTTTGTGCATGGAATAAGTCCT
>JAEUWS010001251.1:0-11982 GCA_018524945.1 Podaxis sp. C-F-92630
GTGAGGCCATCATGGTATCAGAGGGGCACAACCCATAAGTTGAAGCCAAGGCCTCGACACAGTGTCTGTGTGCATCTGCCCTCAGCCACCCATGGTCTGCCCCTGTCCAGAGTCAGCTCTTAACAGTTTTACACATATCTTCATCAAATTGATGAAGGGAGGATGTAGGAGTGGGAGCTGTGGGAGCTGTGAATGGGGTAGCTGGCAGTGGGGCAGGGCATTTGTCCCATTTACATTGAGTGCATTTGCCAGTGGACATGGGAGTAGGAGTGGGAGAGGATGCTCGAGGAGAAGCAGGGGAAGTAGTTGGCAAGGGAGGGGGGAATTGAAGGGAGATAAAATTGTGGAGGGAGACTTGGGTCCCATTATATGGGACTTGTGCATTCATAAGGTCCAGACTCTTGGAGATAGCAATAAGAAGGTGGAAGAGTCAGTTGGATAAGGGGGTTAGTTGAGTGTTGTTTTCAACTCCTGTGTTGGTACCTGAGTTTATAAAGTCAAAGAGTATGTCAATGACTTCAATGCAAAGTTTAGATTGGGTGAGGGAGTGGGTTTCAATTTCAAAAAGGGAGTCGATGATGCCATGTTTGATGGCTGACTCATCTGTTCCATGGGATGCCTCATGGCTGCCCTGAGGGTCAGGAACAGATGGAGGGGAGAAAGTAGGAATTGGAGGGAGGGGGTCAGAAGTCTGAGATTCATCCCATGCAGCTCCAGGAGTAGGCAGGATGGGGCTATAAGAAGCTGTGATTTGTTGGGCCTCAGTCAGAATGCAATGTGAAGAAGGCATGATTTCAGGGGACATGAGATTGTTGTCCTTGGATGCAATAGAGGGGTGCAGAGACTGGGCTGTACTTCTGCTATCTGAAGATGAGGCATCTCCTGTCTCATCTTTCTCTTCAATTGAGTGGGCTACCAATGCTGCATCATCAAAATGTAAGGCCTTGCTAGCCTTGTTCACGAGTTGGGTGTCAGTGGATACTGAGTGCTTTGTACCCAAGGAAGGGGTAGGTGAAGAACAACAAGGGAAATGGAGGAAGTTGTCTTTGTCTTCAATGTCATTGAAAGGGCCTTCAGAAGCAAGGCAGGGTTGAGTAGTAGAAGGCACTAAACTGGCACTAGAGCAGTGGGAACAAAGAGTGTTATGAACACTTGTGCCAACATGTCAGAAGACATTAGAAGACTCCTTAGAGTCAGCCATTATGATGCACAAATAAGTTTTGTGTTCCTTAAACTACAAATAACCAGTCCACAGAGAATGTTGGTGGTGGTTACTGAGAAAGGAAGGTGTTGAACTAATACAAGTCCATCATCAACAAAAGAGATTAGTTTACAACACTATATAAAAGAGGAGAGAAAAAGGGAAGTAAGAATAGGTGAAAGAGCAGAGCCTTGACCTATGCCTATGGATGATGGGAAGGGAGGAGAGTGTTTACCATTCCAAGAGTATGTGGTTTGTCTGTCAGAAAGATAGTGAGAGAAGAAAGAAACAACACATTCAGGAAAGCTGTGTCTGTGAAGGATAGCTTTAAGTAAACTATGATTAATAGAAGGGAAAAATTGGGTGACATCAAATGCAAGAACACTTGACTTGAGACTGCATTTCCATCCATCTTGGACACAGTGGGCGACATAAATGCCTGTGTCTTCAGTGGACTGTTGAATAAGCCCACTGAATTGGAGAGGATGGACAAGGTTGAGAGAGGCAGCTTTGAATTGAAGGTGCTTGGAAAGCATTTTCTTGATAAGTTTACCCAAAGTGTTGAGGAGTATGATGGGTCAGAACATTTTAGGGGTGGTGTAGTGCAGTTTGTTGGGTTTAGGGATGATGACCAACATGGAAGATTTGAAGTAAGTGGCCAGAAGGAAAATTCAACACACTTAGTTGTGAAAAGGGTGAAGTTGTCTCTGATGGTGGTGTGAGACATTAAATGTTTGATGTGGGCCCATGATAAGTGGTCAGGACCAGGGGTCAATGAATTGTTGCAAGGTTTAAGGGCATCCCATAGTTCTTGTGAGGAAAAAGGGGTGAAGGACCTTTGCAGTTGAGGGGGAAGGTGATTGATGATGTTGAGGTCAATGGGCTGGTTGGAGGCTGAGTTATAAGTGGAATTGAGAGCATTCCATAAGGTGGGAAGGTCATCACATGATTTACCCTGAAAGACAACAGTTTGGGTGGGGGGAAGAGAGCATATGCCAATCCAGGACATAAGGTCCCAGGGGTACCTGTTCTCTTGAGATATTTTGTGAATCTTGTTATTAAAGAATTCACATTTGGCTTTGCAGGTGGCATTGTGGAAGGCCTTCCAATTGGCCTTGGTTTTGTGTCAGTGGAAAGATGAGAGGGTGGTGGAGCAAGATTTATTCCACCATGGTTTGGAGTGGGGTCCAATGCACACAAGTTTAGCATGGTTTGACCATTCTTCAGTGATGATGTTAAGGAGGGAGTTTGTGTAGTGTTGTAAATCATCTTTGTTTACCAATAATATGGAAAGAGATTCAATTTGCTGTACTATGGCAGAGAGAAAGGCTGTTTCTTCCTCTGAGTCTTTTGGAATGGCAAGTTTGGTGATGGTGGGTTGGATAGGGTTTGAAAGAGGGATGTTGACACACAAAGGGATGTGATCTGATTTGCCTTGTAGATCATGTGCAATACAGTGGGTAGGCCCTAAGGAATCATCACAAATATTGGAGAAGATTAGGTCAATAGTAGTTTGACCTTTGTTTGGGTCATCTGGGATGTGTGTGAAGAGTTGTTCTGGAGGGTTGGTTGGAGATGATAGTTCAAGACCCATAGTGTTCATAGCATTAACCAACCTGTCAGATCTGTTGGTGTGGTGAGTAAAGCAAGGGTCCCATTCAGGTGACCTAGTATTGAAATCACCTCCAGCACAAGAGATGTTGGAAGGGATGTTATGAATACATGATTCTAAATAAGAAAGAGAAGAATTGTTTGTAGATTTGAAGTAGCAATTAAGAAAAAACTGTTTCCTTGGGAGCAATATAGAAATTAATTGGAAGTCAGGGGAATTAATAATACTAGTTTCTGAGAGAGGAAGAAGGGAATGTATTGAGACATGCACATATGATAAAGTATGTGTGTTAGGAGAGGAATTGATAAGGGGAATCCAATTCCTACTAAGAGGGGGGCCACTGAGAGGGTCTCCTTCAGAGGTCTCAGAGGAGGGAACATTACAAATGAAACCAAGAGGGGGTTCTTGTAAGCAAAGAAAATGAAAATCTTTAAATAGAGGAGAGTTGAGAAGGTAATCAACAGTAGAACAGTTCTTCTGAATGTTATAATACAAAATGGAGATATGAGAAAGAGTGGTTGATGTATGGGACTTAGACATTGACAGCATGTGAGTTAAAGTCTCACCTATTTTTTTCAGCTTTCATTTTGCTGAGTTTGTGAGTCAGCCATTTGCTATCAAAGTGATGGCAGAAGAAAGGGCATTTATCACTATTGATGTGGTGGTCACATGAGTTGCAGGAGAGGCAACAGAATTGGGTGATATGAGGACAGGGTTTGCCAGGGGTAGTTGCAGGATGAGGGGGATCAGTGTCACACCTGTTGCATAATGGGTTCAAGGTACACATGGTGGCACCTCAGAAAGTACAAATGCAATTGTCAAGAAGGATAGTATGATTGATGAACTCTTTAGCCCAGCTAGCAGACTGGGAGTCCCAGAGATCAAAGAAAAGGCATGCAGAGTCAGAGTGAGGTGAGACATATACAAATCTTGGTTTACCAATGAGATAATCAGTAATGTGACTGTAAGGAGAGGCCTTGATGTCTTCCTTAAAGTCATCAAGAGTATGAGGGGTTCCATCATCCTTGAAGTATGGTAAGTTGACAAGTTTGATGAAGGATTTGGACATTGGGAGGGAAGGATGGATGGCATTGTGAATGTCCAAAGAGGTGATACCAGAATGGTTGGTGTTACAAATGCCCTTCTTGACCATGGCAAGATCATCATCAGATGCTATGGCATTGGTATTGAGCCATAGCATGGTATTGTTTTTCTGGGCTGATTCAACTCTGAGAGAAGAGCAAGCCTGGTAGAGCTTGTTGTTGATATGCCTTATGAGCATATCAAGGGAGGTGATCATAAGATGTGTAAACATGTCATTGAATGGGACAGCAATGTTTTTGTGTGACAGGCCTTGAGTGGCCCTTGGTTGAGAAGATCTGGGTCAAGAAGGGGTTGATGAAGGAGAGGGGGATTGATTGGATTTAATGTCACCTGTGGATCTAAGGAAGTTGATAATGTCAACAGGGGACATTTGTGGGTATTGGTTTTGGAGAGCTGTGTATTTATGAAGCCCATCCATACTAAGGGAGGAGGAGGACATAGCATGAGCATATGTCCTTTTAGTGGAGGGTGAAGGGGCACTAGACCAAGTGAAAGACAGCTCAGGTTTGGTGCTCTTGTTGATAGGAAGGGGGGGGGGGAAGGGAGGGAGGGGAGGGGATAGGGAGATTGGTGGGAGCAGTGGATCAAGGGGCATTAGTGCTATTATGGGTGTGATTCATGGGTTTACAGCACTTATTTCTGACCAGGGTCCAGGAGCTAGAGGAATTGGTAGGACCATTGCTCTCAGCCAATGGAGTCAGATGCATTGTCTCACCCCTGGGAGGATCATTGATCTCCCCCATAGGATTGGTGGTGGAAGAGGGGATGTTGTCAATATCCATATTATTAGTGGACAACTCACCTGGTTTAGTAGCCCGTTGAACTTTACTGATAGTGATTGCCTTGCATGTATCTTCATCAAATTGGCAGAGGGAAGATGAAGGAGTGGGGACAGGTGGAATGGAAGGAGGAATAGATGGAGGGGGAGCTGGGCATTTTTCAGCCCTATGTTGTCCATGTTTGTTGGTGGACATGGGAGTGGGAGTGGGAGAGGAGACAGCTGGGAGGTGGGGGGGATTTGGAGGGAAATAAAGTTGTAAAGAGAAACTTGAAGTCCATTGTAAGGGACAAGTGTATTCATGAGGTCAGGATTTTTAGAGATGGTGATGAGGAGATGAAAAAGCCAATTGGAGAGTTTGCTGAGGTTGGCATTGTTATCAACCACCATATTGAGACTAGAATTGATGAAGTCAAAGAGAATGTCAATGACTTCAAGAGTGAGTTTAGTGTGAGAGGGAGAGTGGGTGTCAATTTCAAATAAGGAATCAATGATGCCACTTTTGATGGCTGACTCATCTGTTCCATGGGTCAGCTGCAGTTCAACCTGAGGCTGCACATCTTGGATAGTGGGGAGAGGGGAGAAAGTGGGAATGGATGGAAGGGGGTCAGAAGGTTGGGAGTCATCCCAAGCACTGCTTGGGGTTGGGGGAATGAAGCTGAATTTGGCTGCTATTTGTTGTGATTCAGTGGGAATACAATGAGAAGATGGGGTGATTTCAGGGGATAGAATGCTTCTGTCACTGGGAGCAATAGAAGGGTGTACAGATTTGGCAGTGCTGTGGCTGTCAGAGCTCCCAGAGTTAGAACCCTCACTGTGAGCAATAGAAGCTACATTGTCATCAATGGTAAGTCAGTTGACTTTGTTGGCCATGCCAGCATCAGTGGAGAAAGAACATTTAGTGCCTAAGATGGGAGCAGGGGAAGAGTGTCTGGGTTGACAAATGAAGTTGTTGCAATTAATGATGTCATTGAAAGACTCCTCAGAAGTGAGGCAGGGTTGGGTAGAAGAGGGTGCTAAGCTAGCACTGGAGCAGTGATATCAAGTAATGTTGCAGATGCTGGTTGCAGTTTTCTTGATGAAGCTGAAAGACTCTTTAGAGTCAGTCATAATGAGTTAGGATGAGTACAATGTATTCCTTATTCTATGAATAACCTGTCCACAAAGTCAAAAGTGGTGGTTACTGAGAAAGGAAGGTGCCATGTGATGTTGGTGGTCTTTGTATTCCTTAGAAAACCTTTAATAGTTTGTATAGTTGCTTCCAGATACATTGCCTTTTGGTGTATTTATTAGATTTTAGTTTATATGGAATACAAAGTTTTAGCCCTTCTACAAGTTTTAGACCCATCCATTGTAGGTACATCTTGCATTACCTTGTATTCTCTAAAATGATTGGTAGGCATATATGCTGGACAATGTTGGTGGTGGTTTCATAGTGCAGAATGTTTGTCTGCCCACCAATCTATTCATACCTTGCAAAATAGCTTCCAGAAACATGGCATTTCATGGTTTTTAGTATATTTCAGTGTACATATTGACATTTTTTGGTATATATAGTTTTGGCCTTTCCACTGATGACTTGATTAAGTGCCTGATTAAAGTGCATGACTAACAATTGAAGGGAGATGCAGGCACTAGCAAGATTGCCAGCACTGGTGTCAAGGAAGAACTGGTGCCTAGTGGGGCCATGAGTTGTGTAAAAGGGTTTACACTTGGAAATGGGGGGGGGTGCTTGTTGAGGCACTGACTTGGGGTCACATGAGAAGAAGCCCAAGGAGTCTCTTGGTTAGACTTGGGCATCAGCAAATTGGCTTAAAATAGTTATTACATGCTGGTTTATATAATCCATCTGAAGAATACGACAGACTATAACAGCTGGAAAAACATTCAATTGAGTAAGAAATGACATACAAACTTTTTGAGGGTATAACATCATTTACAAAACCTTATATTGCCTTTATTATCACACACAAAACCTTTTGAGGGTATAACATCATTCACAAAACTTTTTATTGCCTTTCCTATCACACACAAAGGTTTTATTTGGAATGTATCAAATACAATCATAATTTGAGGATATATGGATGAGAACAAGCAAACACTGCTAGCTCCTTACCTCAAAAGCAGCTTATGAGAGTTACCAGATACTCTGGAAGAAGACTCAGACTGGCGAAATAAGCTGAAAAATGATTTTTTTTCAGATTTTTCCTGAGCACTTTAGTCTGGACTGGAAAATAAATTGCATTTTTCCAGCCAATGGCTTGATGGTTCCTCAAGAGTAAATTTTCTCCAGGATGCTCTCAATGAGATCTATCAATTGAGACTACATTCATAAATTTTGAAGAGTTTTGAAATAGTGTTTGCCTCAGCAGCAGATAGGTCATATTTAATTGCAGCATAGTACTTAAGAAGGTGTGATGGCTCAACTGGATGAGTGCCATGATTGTTCCAAGAGGTTCTGGGTTCAAACCCCAGTCTGACCAACTAATTGGGGTGCATCCTCTCAAATGGCTGAGTGGTGTGGTACCATTGCAGTAGGTCCTGGGTCAAGCCCTAGACTGGTTAATTTTTGGTGTTTCTCATTGTTGCTTTTCCATGATGATTTTACATGTATGTATACATTCAGTATGTTGGTAATCCTTGTATACCCTGGAATGATTGTATGGTCACAAATCCTTTTGTACCTTGCAAAATAGCTTCCAGAAACATGGACTTTTGTGGTATTTAGTATATTTTAGTGTATATATTGACTGTTTTTAGTATATATAATTTTGGCCTTTTTGCTGATGGGAGAGTTGATTGGAGGGTCAAGTTCCATTCAGTTGGAAAGTGACAGCATGGAGGGCATTGAAGAAGAGGATGGAGAAGACCAAGATCTGGTCCATCCATGAGGATTGGAGGGAGTATGCATGTTGTGGCAAATAGCTCTGTCTTCAGTCACTGTTTCAAACATGTGTTTTTCATGGGCCAAGCCTTCTTCATCAGAAATTGGTAAAACTCCTGATGAACCAACTGGAAAGCCAGGTGGGGTTTCAGGGACAGTTTCAAAGGAATTATCATGAGCTTTGTGATAACCCATAGTATGTGCAACCAGAACTAGGTGGTGGTTACTGGAAGAGGAAGGTTTTTGTCTTTCTGACATTGTCATTGTACTTTACTTTGGCCTTTGGGCATGTCTTGATTGTTATCAGTTGTACTATTATTAGACCTCAGCTACAGCATTACTACTTGTGGACTCTTACCTCTTTTGATCATATCTACATCTTGCCTTGGGCTCAGCCTAGTTATAATCAGGACTCCATTGTAGTTAGTAGTTACCTTTCTTGGAGATCATAGAACAGCTCTTGCTAGGTATTTAAGTAGATTGTAAAGTAAGTAGAACTTAGCTTTATGATTAATTATATTACACAGTGCAAGAATAGGAGTCTTGTCTCCTCTATCTTCTTGCTGTGTGAGAACTCTACCTGCCTCAACAGGATAACTGGCATAACAGCTAAACCTCTGGAGAGGCCTGAGACCTTACAAGTTGTATCCCTCCTAGTGGCAGTCCCTGTGAGATCCAGTCAGTCTCCAGTTCTTAGGAATGGATGGGCACTGGGTTTACCTGGTTTAATTGACTTGGGTAGTGTCTTAGGACAGTATCTCTCCACATTGGTGTGACATCTATACTGTGCCTGAGTAACAAAATCAGTGATACACCTGCAGTGTAAATAGCCATGAAATTTGAAATTTCTTGTGAAAGTAGCTACATCTATATAACAAGCTACTAGGGCATATTATCTCACTTCTTGAATGAAGATGTGCAGAACAGGCAACACTACCACACTATGTAGGGAGAAACAGCTAAAATGGGTCAACCAGAGCAGCTGGCAAGACTGGTCATCTAGTACTCTCATGCTGACATCTGTGAACCTGATGGGACTACCTACAGGGGCCCATTCACACCCCTCACCTGTGTCCAAGTTCCCCAGCCTAATTATAGTTGATCTAAACTTAGGAACTTTGATTCAGAGGTTAAATGAGGACAGATCAGTAAAAGTAGAGGTATGATACTGCATCAGTTGGCCATTCCAAACCTCTCAGATGCCTAGTAAACCTACATGACAACCCTACATCAGTCAATCAGAAGGTAGCTGGGGACTGACACCCTCAGACAAAGTGTCTGTGACCTGCTTACACATGGCCAGGCACTGGAATAATGATGTCATGCTCAGAAGGGCAAAAATCCTCAAAAAACATCAGGTAGGAAAAAGATAAAGAACCATCCCATATGGTAGTGGCACCCAGCCAAGTGTCAAGCCAAAGAAACCATACATTCTGGGTTCTACTATGAGCTAGAATCCTATACCCTGAGTCTGAAAAGCTCCAGGCAATCATCCAAAATCACATGTAATATAAATAGAAAATTTTGTATGTTTCCTTTCTATACTTCTCTACCAATATAAAAACCCCCTGCATGAGGAGGACAGAAAGAAACCTGCTCTGCCCTGTGCACTGGAGATTGGCCACAATCTAAGGTGTATAAGTAAGAGAATTAAAGGTTACTTTGGTCACAGACCATCTGACAAAGATAAAGACTTCTAAAGACATCCAAAAGACTTCAGATAAAGACTAAGATATTCTAAAGAATAACCCACCTAGCAACTTATGCACAGAGGCTAAGTAGCTATGGACCAGACTGACTGAGCTAGCATCAAGAGCATGTTTTGAGCCAGCAGTTTAGCAAATGAGTTATTCAAAGATGAAGACCCTTAGTTAGTTAAGTTCAGAAGTTTAGTATAAGTTAGAAGTTTACCCTGATAACACTGTGTGTAAAGGGCACTGCTGTTATAGAGTTAGTCTAGTCAGTAAAAAGTTAGCAAGCTCTCTTTCAAAGTTTTAGTTTTGATGTTAGCCCCTATCCTCTTTATTCTGATCCTTTTCCCCCATGAACTTATCCAAGGAGTGTAGTAGCTACTCAGCTGCAAACTCCACATTGTCATTTACTACTTCACTAATAACCTCTACATCAGATCCTTGCAAGGATGTTATGGGTGGATGATCTTCAATAGCACAGGCCTGACTTCACCAGTAATACTGAGTCAACAGCATATGGATGCTTCTAGTCAGTACAGTTTTCCTGATCTAGATGCCTAGACTGTACTACTGGATGAATCCTCACAAGGTGCTGAGGTCACTTCTAGTGTGGGTTCATCATTTGTCAATCTAGCCATAAAACTTGATTGTATTATAATCTAGTTACTATTTTCATGGCTGAAAACAGTTTCAGCCATAACAGCACAACACATAAGCTGAAGCCAAGGCCTCAACCCAATGTCTGCACACATCCACCCTTGGCCACCCATGGTCCACCCCTGTTTGGAGTCAGTTCTTAACATCACTTCCAAGTGCCATGACTATTTGACTCTGCTGGGTGCCACCCAAGTGGCATGGCTTTCACTTTTGCATCTGTTGACATTGCAGATACAAGAATGTGGAAACTGCATGGTCCAAGGACTGGTGTCCAGCACCAGGTAAGAACCTTGCACCAAAGGTCTCAGGAACTCAGATGTGAGGAGTCACTAGGAAATAGGTATATAAAGCAAATGATTTAATGTCAGTCAACATAGATAGCATCCATGAGCAGTGTCCTGGAAACCTTTGTGATCTACACCATGCATTGTTCAGATGATAATCTTGGTGAACAAAACCATAGACTATGGAATTATACTTATACTAGTATGTTTGTTGCCCAGTGTCCTTATGCTGATGCTGGTGGCAACTCATCAGCATATAGTTGGTGGATATGGAGTATCATCCTCATGGACAGAATCACATGAATGACAATGAATGGCCTATAAATAATACCAATAGGAATTCCACCAATGGGTAAAACACTTCAGAAAAATTATCTAATTATCACTCACAGCAATAGGATGAACATGTTGCTTGCCTATTGGGATCATTTCAACTGACCTGAAACTCAGGTCAAGAGCAGAGAAAACAACTCACAGATTGAATGATTACACTCAGAGATAGAGCTGAGTATGCTTATTGGTTGCAAGGATATCAAAAAATTGAAGAGCATATAACCCTGCACTAATGGGACTTACCACAGATATAAATGTAGAACAGAACACCTTGTTACATTCCAGATGGGTGCCTAGGGTGTCAGGGAGCAGACCTCAGCCTCAGCTTATGTGCTGTGCCCTTCCAGTATTGTGTTGGTCCGATTTGGACAGAGGCGGGACCCGGAGGCAGAAGGAACGAGAGATTGAGTGCAGACGAGTAGCAGGAGTGGTTGGAAGATGACCCAGAGGACTGACGAGCAGAGTAGAGGAGGAGGAGGTTAACAAAGTTGATATTCAGACTGAGGAAGCAAATACAGGAAACTACTACACTTAAATATGCATCGAGGACTGGGTACAGAAGACAGGAGAATAACCAGAAAACAATACAAGTACAAACAGGTAAAACATTCAGTGATACAACAGGAGCTAGGAAATGGGCAGGAGGTACAAGCATGGAGGCAGATTGGAAAGAAAACTAAGTGGAAGGTAATAAAATGCAGAATGGAAGTAAGAACAAAGTTACCAAGACTAAGGTAAAGGATCTGAGATGATACAGGGAAAACGGATGAACATCACTTGTTGCAGTGGTTGTGAGCAACCAAGTGAGTGCACCCACCTGTTTGGACAACAGGGCAGATGGAATCCATCAATGGAACAAGTGGATTGGAATTGTGTGAAATCAGAACATTGGATATCAGATTTTTGGACATCGGATGAGCATGGGAAAGTAAGCATGGAAGCATGCAGATGGTTATGACAGTATTCCCCCCTTAAGGCCAAGCCCTTGAGGCCTTGGTGCAGCTGACTTGGAAATGAAGTCTAAGTGATCCAAAGTCATCAGAATGTGTAACCAGTTAGGAACTCATTGAAAATTTTTTGTTCCATCCCTTCCCTCATACTCTCATGCCTTCCCAGCCCAGCCAAGTGACTCTCGACCTCAGCAAACTCACCCCAGAGCAGTGTGCAATGCTCGGGTACCTGGATGAGTCTCCAGTGGCCATGGAAGTCGATGCGAGTGGAAGCAGAGATGCCAGCAAGCATCGCCGGGAGTCGGAAGGCAGCCAGGCAGCTGTGAGGGAGGCAATGAAGAAGTTGAAGGGTAAGCGGGTGGAGAGCTCAGAGGATGAGGAAGACGATGAGGGACCAGGCACACTGGCTCCGAGTATACAGATTAACCAGCGGTCGCTCAGGAGTTCACAGCAGGTGGCCCCATTGGGCCCTATGATGTTGCATGTTG
>JAEUWS010001252.1:0-11949 GCA_018524945.1 Podaxis sp. C-F-92630
TTCATAGTTTTGTGATTTAAGAGTCAGCTCCTTGACATTATCGTATCTATGGTTTAGAAAACGAGTTGGATTGTTTTTCCTAAGACGCGGGTCTGACCGAAGGTGGGTACTTATCACGTGGGAATGTGTCACAAATTAAGGAAATGTAACTGTTGCTACATCCACCTCTTTACCGTGTGCCCCTCCCCTTGCCTATCAGTTATCCTGTAAGTTTCATGAATATATGCGTGTCCCTCGAATCCCATACATGGTTACATGGCTTATAGTGGTCCTCCTGTGATGGTATATCACATAGGAAAGTCGACAACCGTGTAATCGACGCAACTCGGCAACATCTGACGCGACCTTTGAGAACGTTCTAACGAATCCTTCCTCGTGGCGCGTACCACGCTTGTGCAATGGAGTACAATGATGGGGCAGATGATAGCAAGGAGTTGTACACGTCAGATTCCGTTCAGTGGCAAGGCTCTCAGAGTGCGTGCGCAGCACTCGACTCACTCTTATCAGAGGCCTCTTTCAGGTCTCAACCTGAGCTCTTTCGAAGTTCGTCGCTTTTCATTTGGACCGTTAAAAGGCTAACTCAACGAGCTACAAAGTACCGAGGGATTCCGCAAGAAGAGCCAGCTTGTCTTCCTCTGAATGCACTATGAAAGGGATTCCGTACTCCCATCGCCAACCTTCTTCGCTTGCGTCAACTTCGCCGTCGCCATCAGCGTGCTCATCTATGACTTCACCAGACTCGAGCAGCGCAGTGACATCTGACGCGATGTCTTCAACTACATCCATCTCCAACCGTATAAATGGCGCTTCGAGCTGGAAGGTCTCGGCAAATGACCGTCGGAGCAAACTATCACGCCCTTCTACCTCTATGAACGAAGAAGCACTGCCTGTTCACGACCCAGACCAGTTTCTAAGCATGCTGAAGGGTATCTCGGAACGAATCGACAGCAATATTCGTAATGATACAGGCTCGTCAAGGGACACCCTCAAACGGAGACAGCCGTCTAAAAGGGTGGCAAGTACCTCTGATATTGCTACCAAGAGAGTAAGATATGGTACCCATTCAAGACCGGGCTACCGCTCGACATCCGAAAGCACTGCGAAAGGCAAGGCGCGGGGCTTTGGTACTCTGGCTTGCGCCTCAAGTAATACACCCAACGCTCCAGTTCGGACAGCTGGAGTACCCAGGAACCTTAGTATTGACCAGGACGATGCCAATTCTGCGATGGATGTGGATTCCCCCAGGCCGTCTTGTGAAATTATGCCCCCACCACCAGTTCCTCCACCAAAAACAAGAACAGCAGCGTCGTCATCACTATCAAATATACTCGATTGCCCCTCATCTAAGCCTCCTTCCATTTTGCCGGCCGGAGCCACGGAGCAAAACATCGCTATATCATCTTCCTCTCCACCATTCCATATGCCACGACTCAAACCGCCTACTCATGCTCCTACAAAGCCGAAATCGACACCCGCCCAAACCCCTAAGCTTCACCCTCTTCTTGACCCAGAACGTAAACAACGAAGGATTAGGCTTGAACGCACCGTTTCTGCTTCATTAGCATCGCTATCCTCCGAACCTTCCCTGAGCTCCAACCCTCCTTCCCAAATCACGTCTCGTCCCAACGCACAGGATTGTCAACCACAACAACCACAACCTCATTGCAACCGTCAGTCTTCCGCATTATCCCTCTCACAAGGTCGCTTCGTTGGTAACGACTCCCGCCCCCCACCTTTGGGCATGCGGCGGACACACACATTCCCGCTGTCCTCACAGAATTCGTCGACAACTGGTGGTCAGTCAAAGGCCGGTCTTCCAATGAGGCAGAAGTCGTTCAAGCCACCACTGCTATCAAGCTCGCAACCATCATCAACTCCCTCCACTAACTCTTCGTTGTCACGAAATAGCATTTCATCAAACCGATCTTCCTCTTCGAAGACGACGCTTCCCTCTTCCGCCGATTCTCCATGTCCAAGACCCGGTGGCGGGGACGGGGATGATTTGCCGCCAAACTCGGATGCGGAACTCTCATTTGGTGATGTTGTTCCCCTTGATGTGGATATGGATGTGTTGGAAGAGGCAATGCGAAAGTATGATTGAACATAAATTACAATAATCGTATGCACCATTAATCTACTGGCATCAGTCTTATTATGCTTTCCGCAGCTCTTCGTACGTATAACTCGTCTGTAAGAAGTTCGATATCAGAATACAGTCCATTGTAACGAGTGAAATCTGGGCTTCCACCAGCCTACGACAAGCCCGTCATGGCCCCCCTACGTACATCACACCCATCCTACGGAACTCAAAGTACATCAGTAAACCCAAGGGATAAACTTGTATGGGACCTTCTTCGCATACTCTTCCCATTCATGGTTAAAGTTCGAATGCAATAGGTCATCCTCGGCTTTGAACCGGATGCTCATCCCACGAAAGGCGAAGATACATTTGAGGAGCCAGAGGCTCAACACGAGCATGCCCAGAGGGTTTCTGATGCCATGCTCCGCCGTCCAGGTGCCTGGAGCGAGTAGAACACAGGTGGCCCCGATGAGCGTGAGATGGACACCAGTGTAACTTGGGTGCCGGACATAGGCATATGGACCGTGTTTGATCAATTCATGCTTGGGACGGATGGTGATCTCAAACGTGAAGAGGGAACCGAGCGTTTTGTAGCACCTGAAAGCGGACCATGATTAAGCTCTGGGGGCATCTTGGCGGAGAGGGGGGGGGAGGGAATGATGACACGTACCATAGCCTGAGTATAGCGGAGAAGAACGTAAGGGTTGTGCCAAGGATGAGGAGTGTGTGTATGGAACCAAGAGCATGTCTTGGGTTTGTCGTGGCTATGGAACAAGGGTTTTTCCCGAACTCGCAAAAGATGAGGGTTCCTATGATGTTTGAGCAGGTGAAAAACCAGACAGAACTCTAGAGGTCATGTGTCAGATGGGTGACTGACGGCATGAGGGAGTCGGAAGCATACTTTGCTGAGGAATGTCACATGTTGTACGACATGTTCGAAGAGCGTGTCTGTCTCTGGGGTCCCCGTGCAACGTTCGTGGGGCTTGACAGGAGGGTTGGGTGGCGACAGCGAAACGTGCACAGAGAGAGCGTTTATGAGATGCACAATCGTTTGCAAAATCATGCTTGACATTGGTGTTTGCAGAACGATGGAGGGTACTTTGTCGACTCGTAGGCAACGTTTGTAACGATGGAATGTCGCGTAATACAGGTGACTGCTTGAGAACCAGCGGCTGGAGGTTGGAAGATAATACGAGGGAGCTTAAACGGACAGAGCTGAAAAGCAGTAAATGCCTAGCTCATATATACTTTCGGGAAAGCCTTACGAGCAGGGCTGTGAGAGAAGACCAGTGAACAAAGAAGCGTAAGAAGGACGTGGAAGTACAGAAGGAATGGTATAAGATGCATAAGAGGTCTGGGAGTCCCCGAGTTGATTTCCTGTTGAAGCTTGAAAGAAGTGGATGCACCGATGCGTCTATGCCCCGTCGTCCGGGAAGAGCGGGTGCCTTGTGTGTGAGTGACAGTAGTCATCAACGGCGATTGCGCAATAGGATATCTTCTACCATCTGAAACCCGAGGTGTGGAACCACTTGATACGTTTAAGGAAATTCGCTCCTTGCGAGCAACCGGAAGGCGGGAGGTTATGGGCCGCAATCATGCGGGTTGGCAATAGGCGAGATAAAACGCACTTGTGAGGATGCATCCCGAATGTTAGCGCTCGGTCGAGGTCCAAAGCGTAATACGATCCGACGGGGATCCCGTGAAATCCGATTATATCCATCATGAGATGCAGGCGTACTCATTGAGTTTCAAAGCTTAAAGTGGATGATCATAATCATTCCGCCCGGATAGTTCCTTGACCCAGTAGGAGTTATTTAGTTTTATGATTTACCGTTCGGGTGAGGCTCCAAACGTGAAGCGCCTTCGCAGCAACAGGCACAACTCCAAGCGTAAGCATGGCGGGCTTCGTTTATTTCCCAGACGGCGAGGTAAAATGACAGGGTGCGAGTTGGTGTTGGACATTGTCAGTGGTGAGAATTGGTAAGTCTCAAGTAATAAGCCCGCCTGAATCGGTGCTCCTAATCTCTTCGGAGGGACCACGCAAGATCGGACCCGAGGAACAGCGCGCGACAAAAGGCATGAGGTAGGGCGAGCTCGACGATCGACCCCCATTCACGAACATTGGTCTAGCATCCCGTACACCCATTCTAATGATTAACGGAGTGAGGTTGTTGAACCCAATCGACGATTGAGGTGCATCCGTTTGGCATTGGACAGGTTGTGAAGTAGGCAGGTAGACATTGGTGCGTGATAGGCTTCTAGGCCGAGGCCTTGGTCAGTTGGCGCGGCTCGGATGTCTCTATGCTTCCATGTAAATGAGTTTGTTTGACGGCTCAGTCGTTCGACCGAACGATGGCTTACCTCGTTCATCAGCCGTTGTAGTGTGGCGGTCCCCCACATGTGGGAGTGGATTGATGCCCCGAGCTCGCTAACGCCATGCAGAGACCTCAAGAACAGACGGCGATTTCGTGGCAGGGAGTCGTTTGAAGAACCAATCAGTGGGCTTCAATCGCGTACATGGCGTCTGGCTTGACAAGTTGGGGCCGAGGCCTGGGCAGCGCGTATTGATATCCCGGCGAGCGAATGAGGTTATTCTTGAGGTAGGGTTTTGTCAAAGATAAGTTCCAACCTTCAACCTTCAAGGATTGAAGTCTAAATTTAAAGACGCCACCAGACCGACTAACTATATCAGCACCTAAGAATTTAGAATGTGAACTAAAACTCTCACAGAGGAAGACCCATGAGAAGAAATAGCCCTTGGGTGGATCAGTGATCATTACAGGGGGTTCCTTTCGAAGGCACGAAAGCCGTACCGCGACCGCCACTAACAGGCCCTCAAGGACAACTTGTGAGTTCCCCTTGATTTTCACGTCATCCTGCATCATTGGCCTTCTTCAGGGGGTCGCTTTCTCCTGGAAGCTTGAAGGCCGGAACGTATTTGTGCCTGCCATGCTGCAATGAACGGTCCGAAGCCTGGTCAACACAGTTCGATCAAGTGACCATACGGAGAGGTTTGTAAGTTGCTGTTTCGGAGAAACTGCTGCATATGTTCTGGCGCGCTTTCTCCACGGTTCTCTCGAAACACGGTGCCCTCCTTCCCACCAGACTCGCGGGTTTCGTTCACCTGACCAACGGGCGCAGTATAACCTGTTCGCCGAAAGTAAACATCAGGCTTCCAACGATCCAGGAAAGGTCGGCAAGGCCAAATTTATATGCCAACAACGAAACCAAAGTTCCAGTTGCACAAAGTCACTAATGATATTTTTCTTTTGCGTCACGAAGACTTAAAGAACGCATACGAGGGAAGAATGTACAACTCACCCCAGTTGTTAGTGATACCATGAAGCTCGCTACGGTCATAGCTCTCCTCCCAGTCCTCTCGGCCGTGACCCTCGGCAAACTCGAGGGCGGTCCTTTCCATAAAGATCAAATCAAATCCCTTGTCACTTTTGGGGACAGCTACACTGACGTTGTTCTCGTTAGTGATGGTGGAACTCCCTGGCCCGTATATGTCGCAGGTTACACGGGCGCGCGACTCTTTCCTTACGCCCGGGCCGGAGCAACCTGTTCCAACGACCTGACATTCAGACCATTTCCTCCATTGTTTGGGTCACAAATTCCCGCGTTCTTGGCGGACAAGAACAATGGAACAATACAAGTAGACCCACACAGCACACTGTACACGCTATGGTTGGGGACGAATGATATAGGTGTTAGTTCGTTGTTGACTGGGGATAGTTCGGCTTCGATCGTGGATGTGGCTGGGTGTCTGGTGAATTGGGTAGAGGTGATGTATGATAATGGCGCGAGGAATTTCTTGTTTCAGAACGTGAGTTGGCTGACAACAATGTATGTGAGCGAGGAGCGGTCGGGCTTACATGTATATTCTGGTAGATGATTCCTCTGGAGACAATTCCACTCTACTCGCCCAACTCTTGGCCGAACAAGTACTGGCACATAGAACGCAACACAACTGAATGGAGCATCATCATTCGCGAACTCGTTCTCTCCGGTAACGCTTTGACAAAACTCATGCTTCAAGACCTTGCGCCGAAGCTTCATGGCGCTCATGTTGGTCAGTACACGTTCGCATATCCGTTCAATCTGACTCACCGCTGTTCGCATCTATACACACAGGCATCTTTGACTCGCACAGTCTTTTCGCTGACATGCATGTCAATCCCAAGAACTACTTCAACGGTACTGCTCCATTCAACGTCACTGGCGCAGTGAATACCTGCGTCTTCAAATTTGGTGATTCTAATGAAAGTGTATGCACCCTCGTGAACGGAACTGATCGCGATAGTTACCTCTGGTGCGTGTTTCGTCGTCCTTCGGCTGTCGTAAGAGATCATCGAAGCGGAATGGACAGGTTCAACGAACTGCATCCAAGCGAGCAGGCTGATCGACACGTGGCTAGGGAGATTGCAAACATCATACAAGGGAAAGGAAGCCGCTGGGTTTCGTGGTTAACTTGAAAGCACCCGGAGTATGAAGTTTTGTTTCGATACTGGTAAGGATCAACTTCGCTGGATATAAGGATGCTGGTGTTGCTATGTAAAGATACAAATGTCCATTCACCTATAAATGAAGATGAGCATATGTAATGAACTGCATTCTTTGCCGGGTACGCACCTACGATCATAAGAAGCCACTCAACGACCGGACGAGGTACCTTGTCGCCCTCTCATTACTCTACACCTCCGACTATGTGTGAAGTGTGGGCAGGGTAGACGCCTCAATGCATTCACGCACTGGTGTGTGCGAGATGAGCGGATAGCTTGTGAATCAGACATGGCGGTCTTCACAATTCGGCGATGGGTTTGCTCCAATCATCTGGGGTGTGGAATCACTTGATGCGTTTTAAGAGAGTCCGCTCATTGGGAACAGCCCGTAGGCGGGATATGTTGGAATTGTAAGTACGAAGCAAGTGGTCACGTTCATCCCAGATAGGTCCTTGAGTCTGTGCAAGTCTGACTATTTCCCACCCGGACGAGATTCTGAACGCGGATAGCATTCGTAGCTGTAGGTACAGCTCCCAAGTACTTATAACCGTCTTCCCTCCGGGATGGCAAGACAATGATTATGGGCCGGAGAAATTTGATGTTCGGAGGAATCAGCGGTGAGGGTTTGTGAGCATCGAGAGCCCCACTGGAACAAGGAGTCGAGAGTCGGTGCCCACGCAATGTAGCCACAGGGGCCGCAGAGTATTGCCGCCGGGGGGGGGGGACCTGCAGCGAATGCAATGAAGCATGGTTAGTTCGATGATCGATTCCCATCCACAAACACTGACCAAGCATCTTATGCACTCGTAGGATCAGCAGAGTGAAATCATCAGGCCAACCGGTGATCGGGGAGCGTTTATGTATTCGGCATTCCACAGGTCGTAGAGGCGATAGGCTTCGAGTTCGAGACTTTTGTCAATTTCTGCGGCTCGGATAAGTCTACGTCTCCATACGACTGGATTTGTTAGACCAGGAATGGCAAGTTTAGTTCAGCGAACGATACCGTACGTCGCCATTTAGCCAATCAGACCATAGTATTTAGGTGCACAGTCGAACGCAAAGCGGTAACTCGTTGTGCGCGACATGGTATTGGTTTCCTAAACTCGTTTGTTACAGATGTCATTTAGAGTCGAGGAGGTCTTGTCTGAGGGAGACTCTTGGCAACCCATTTCCCAGCCTCGAGCGCCAAGCGCTAAGTTTCGGGTCGAACCGCGAATATTGCGTCCAGTTTGATAACTTTTGAGTACACCCTTTATGGCGGAACAACTTTATATTATAGTGCATGCGCGCGCTGCTCTTTTTACGGTGGCTTCGCTATAGTTAAGTTTCAGCACTCAAAGATCTAAATTTGAGAACCGCACTGATCCTTTGACTAATTAACACCCAAGGTTTCGAAATAGCTGCATGGAAGGATGCTAGGAACTTGTTTAGTTGTTTGTGATGATCTGATGCAGTCAAAGAGTGGTCTTTGACCACAAAGCAGAGGAGTGGGTTCCCATCAAGCTCGAAAGTAGTTCCCAACAACAACTCCACAAAAGGGATGATCTTGTTGAGTTGATTCTTAACAGCATTGAGACAGGAAATGATTAATTCCTCCGAGCAGCTATGATTACAGATTTCAATTTTTGGGACAAGATAACAACGGATCAATTCATATGTAACGGGACAGCAACCAACAAGAACGAGTCCGCCTCGGTCAAATCACTGTTGGTTTAAACCAGCACAGGCTTGAAGGATCTCATTTACTACAGCCCGGAACCTTGCCTCTCCTTCTGGTTCCAAGATATCACAATCCCATCGATCCGCTGGCGCCACATCGGTGACAAGCGTTGGGTGGCGCGGGATAACAGGGGGATGTATCACTGCATCATGATTGCCTGAAGGCACACGGTAGAAGCAGAGTCTAGTGCCCATCGCGCTCACTCCATACAGAGTTGGAATGGGGCATGTACCTAATTTGTTTTCAATAACATTTTAAGGAGATCATCGAACAAGATTGCCTTACCCCTCAAATCCGTCAATCGGTCCCTCATCTGATCATCCGCATTCCGACGGGTAGATATATGTGCAAGTTCCCTTGAAGCTTTAAGCTCTAGAACGAAGACCGGCCTGTTTCTTAGGAACACCTCGTAAGTCACCAGGAAATCGACCACTTGGGTGCAGCCAATTTGCAGATACTGTGGGATGACAACAAATTCCGTATCCGGAGGGAAGAGTGTATTGAGAAGTTTATTATAAGCCCCATGGAATTCGTTCTCATTTGGGTTGGGAGGAATTTGGACGAACTGGCTAAGGACTCTTTGGGACCAAGGCATTGTGTATGGGCTGGGTTGGAGAGGCTGAAGATGCTCTGAGAAACGAGGACGCGTGATTGAAAGTGCCGCACCTGATGACGAAACTGGGAAGCTGGTAGTCACCCGTACCCATAGTCAGACTCACGAGGTGTCTTTCCTTATACAGTGATCAACCGTCACTTGACACAGCAGAATGTTTTATTTTTTTTTCTGAGCACAGTTCGACATCAAGATTCCTAAAACATTTACAGCTCTGTAGAAAATTGCATTCTGCACAATAATATGTACTTATACTGGAGGATCCCTATTAGAGGAAAATTGCCATCCCATTTCCACGTCCTGAGGCAGTGAGAGTTGGTTCACCATCACTTGACACAGTGTGATAAAACGTGACATCCTCCCATAAAGGTGGTCAGTGTGACTCCCTCTCCATCCAGGAATGAGGATTTTGAGAGTCCTAGAAAGCTGAGAAGGCCCTGAATATGCTTAAGATAACTTAACATGATGTACATCAAAAAATGGGGACAGCTGGACATTGCTAAGAGGTGTAAATGTGACCAAGCTACTGAACCACTCTCCCTCATGGAGGCAGAGCATTTGTCCTCTCATTAAGCAAATAGTCACTTATACATTGTCTTTTACAACCAATACATATGTAGATGACCATATTTTTGGATTTGGGAGAGCCAAGACAATGATTTACTGGATCTTCCTCTACTGGCACATATTCTCAGGTGAACATCACTACCTTGTCATAGTTCTGTCCTTTTACTCCAGGATTTCTGTCTAGAAACCCAGGGTGCATGATACTCAACTGAGCAGTGCATCTTTGATGCCTAGAAATTGTGCAGAATTTAAGAAATGACACAATCAAAAGTCAACTACCCTCATTTCCAGGGGTTTCTGTGATTGATTGCCTCGTTAAGACCCCATTTCTCATCTAAATTACAAAATATTTAACAGATGGCAAGGCAGATACTGTATCTAATTTTGATGGTTTTTTGGTCTAGAGGGATGGATTCAAGGTTCAAGTGTGTTGAGTGACAGTTGATCACTGTATGTCTTTGATGATGACACTATGTGTGATGGTGCAAATTCTTGTGCAGCATGATGAGTCACAGGCACAACAATGTTTGGATAACTCAGTGTTTGATGTTCAATGCTTGCCAGCATGATCTCTGCCTTGTGCCAAACCTCTCCATTACAACATCTTCACTCACAAATTTCTGCCACCCATCCACACCCAACAGAACAACAACATGGTGAGTTGCAGCAGGTGATCCATCCACATTTCCCCTTTTGCCTCACAACCCTGGTTTTTGGAGGCTCCCTGGCCTCCAATCAACCATTCCTGCCTTCATGTTGTCAGTCATCACATATTTATTATTATTGTTATTGCCTTACCTGTCAGGCCAAAGCACTAGACTCCACTATATTTTCCCATGCCCCCAAAACATTGAAGAGGCAAAGGATCACACATAGAGCTTGTTTAGCAATGAGTTGACAAGCCTAAATCCAACTATAAACCCTAACATGATGTGACTTGACAGGGATTCCCACCCCTTTCAAAATGAAATTTTGCAATATTATGCCTGGGGACAGTGTATCTACATTTTACATATTTTTCAGTACTATATGCTGAAGTCTGACAACTATGGGATCTCTGATGGAACAGAGAAGAACTGTAACCCCAAGCTAAGGTATATTGTGTTGTGTGGAGATCTGAGAGGGGTCAGAAGGAATGAAGGACATAAACATTCCTACTTATGACAAAAATCATTTTTCTGTAATGGCTGCAGTAGATAAGTGCAATGAGAAATATTGTGAAATTTCATTTTGGGAGGGGTGAGAATTCCTGTCAGTCACATCACATTTGGGTTTATGTTTGGATTTTGGTATGGGGTTGCTGCACAGACTAATAATATTGCAAAATTGCATTTTGAAAGGAGTGGGAATCCCTGTCAGTCACATCACATTAGGGTTCATAGTTAGATTTGGGCACATCAACTTGTTGTCAAACAGGCTCATAGTGTTGTTGTCAAAGATATATAAGGAAAGACACCTCATGAGTCTGACTATGGGAGACTAGACAAACAGTATGTATATTATACTACATGCATGCACTGTCCTTTTTATAGTGGCTTTGTCATAGTTAAGTTTCACTCCTCAAAAGGTCAAATTTTGAGGACCCCACTGATCTTTTGATTAAATTAGCTTTGAAGGATTCAAAATAGCAGCAGAAATTTACACTGAACAATGTTTATGAGAAGAAATAGCCCTACAACAAACTAATAACTATCATGGGGATTTCTTTCAAAAATGTGAAAGCTATTCTGTGTCCATTGCTATCAAGCCCACAAGGAGTGTACTATACATGATCTGTCTTTTAGCAGGTTATCCTAAGCTGATTGAGTTTTCCATCTACCTCCATTTGGGAATTCAGAACACATTCATGTCAAATCATGCTACAGTAAGCAAGAGCTCTATCCATGAGGTCTGATCAGAGGTGCATTGCAAGTTCCTCAACACTTTGGAGACATGCCCTCTAGAGGTGCTTTCTCCAAAGTCATCAAATACACACCATGATGGTGTGATGCTTCATCTACCTTTTCACACAACTCCTAATCCATCAAGTTGTCTGTGTTATGAATATCAAAGAGACCAAGACAACCAAGGACACTGAGATGACTGAGGAAGATGAGTTCAATAACATGCAGAGGATAATCAACACTTTGTGGCATGAGACTGTTGAGTTACAACAGATCCTAGATTGGGAACTATGCAAAAAGGTTGATGACACATCAAGGTATTGTGATGTTTACTTCCCATGTGATGATGACTTGTAGTTCTATCTTTGTCTTGATCTATTTCTATCTGATATTGATTTCTTACATCTATATTGCATTCTATGCAGACTATCTTTGGCTCCAGTACTATGTTTAACTTGAACTGTTGTATTTGTGCATCAGTCTAGTTTAGCTTCTCCCTCACTTCAATTTTGCTACAGCTATGTTGAACTTGATCTACTACTATACACATACTAGTAGATACTTGGACTTAGATATATACT
>JAEUWS010001253.1:0-11870 GCA_018524945.1 Podaxis sp. C-F-92630
CAAATGCCGTTAAAATTGTGCAACTGTCACATAGTAACATGTTTGATGAGATATCACGTGCGTTATGTCACGGTGATGGAGTTGCACCTTTGCTTCAAAGATTCATTTCACCTGGGTGTCCTGGCTAATACTGTATTCCTGACTCGCCATGTCCAGGAGGCTGGGACAAACGGCTGTTACCTTTGGACCCAACACTGTGTTTCTAGATTTTCCTCGTTCCGATGGAGACGTCACCAAATGGCCAACAAACACAACTCGGATCGTCGACGCCGAAGGACAAGTCAATTACATGGAACTACTCGACGTCGACGCGAGCGGACATGCCAGGAAATGGAGAGCTTCTGTAGGAAAGGCCATTGCAACTAAGCTCGGAATGCCGGGAGATCGTGAGTATGTCGTGCTCTCCAGTGGCCCCGTTTCTCATTGCCTAAATCCAGCGAATAATTACGTTTTGCGAGACTGGCCGCGAGGCTATCGATTATATGACCACCACAAAGGTCCCGAAAGTAATCCTCGGCGCGATCTGTATCTCTATGGTGAGTGCTGTATGACTCTCCCAACCGGCATTAAACCTTCCCTTTCTAGGCTGCACACGGTCTGGTCGGTTTCGATCTATCAACGAATTCATACCCCATGCTATCTGGCTATTCAGCGACCCCACGATGAACTACGCGAACTGTGAATGCAAATACTGCACAAAACAGCCTCAAAAGGGAATCACTGCGAGTATGGGAGATATCCTAGGGACGCCCTCTTCCGTTTCTCCTACGCCTCGGTCACGGCGAGAGAAGGTTCGAGACAAGTCCAAGCTCAGTCGCCCGTATGCTTCCGTAGAGAAGGTCCTCAAACCTGCTAGGACACCGAAACTTTCAGCGCAAGTCCAAGACAACCCTATGCTGGCGGAACGAAATTCTGACCTGCGGGCTGTTTTCTCACGAAATAGCATGAAGCTCAGGCGGTGGTGTAGAGATGGAGAGGTCGTCTGGTGCGAAATACATCCATCGATACCCGGACCTGCTGGAGACGAGAGTGCAATCGTATTCTGGCCAGGCCTCGTGAGGGAATACAAGCTTAGGGCTGTGACCATCCCACGAGATGCCAAAGCAGGAACCTCTGACTCAAATACGAACCCTCCGGAACAGATGCCGGGCCCCTCTTCAAGTCAATCTAAAGGAGACGCCCACGAAGAAGGTCGCGGTACCATATTCGAGCAGGAGGGTCGACCTCCATTCAAAGTCGAGCAGTCCACTGTCTATCTCGTCGAACTTTTCGCTGTCAACAAGTCCATCCACGTGTCCGACAAACAAGTTTTACCCTATCAAGCATACATCCCTCCAGATGCACTCATCGCGGCACTGCAAGTTGTCCCTCTTGAGCAGCTCGATGTCGACCGGGATAGGGTCTCGCGCTTTAATCCGTGTCCGGGTGATGAACCCCCATCTTTTGTGGATGCCGCTGGTCCATATGCTGTAGCCGTTCAAATTGCCTCCAATCTCTCACAATTCTTTTCCGTAACGGACGAATGGGAATTTTCGTATACGCTTCCGTCACCTTCCATTGCCCCCCCAGTGTCTCAACCGCAAACAGATAACTCACTTCACGCTGTCATCAATGCAGCCGGCCGGAGGAACTCCGCGGCTATGACGGGTGTGAACGATTCTAGTGAGAACTCGCCTCACCCATATCGGAATCTCTCTAGTACCCAACCTGGGATGTCCCAGTCTGATCTAGGCAAACTCGCGGACGAGATCTTCGGTTCGAATTCCGATTCATCAGGACTTGTTAAGACACGGATATGCTTCCAAGGACTGTGGTGGGGGCCCGAGCGCATATGGGTTGACGATTTTGTGCGACTGAAGGTTCCGAGACGATCTCTTGCGCCGTATGGTGGACAGAATATCTCACCCCCTGCTGGTCCAAGTAAGACAGCCATCGAGGCTTACCGAGTTACTGGTCGTGATTTTTCGGAGATCGGTGCTGGCACGAGAGGCGTCTTCATGCGCATTGATGCACTATTTGTAGTGGAGACAGTGACTAAGGAAGGGAGGAAGAAGAAGGAATGTCGAATGAGTGGGCCATTGTACGAGTTAGTGGACGAGGATTGGGATGAGAATGAGGACGAGAACGTGAAGCAGCACAAGATGCACTTGCAAGCTCAGGCAGAAGCAACGAGTCTAGCCAAACCTCTCCCTATCCGAGCCTCCTCTTCATCAGTTATACACCAATCGCCTGTAGCCTCAACACCGACTCAAACGTCGACATCCACACCACCGTTAACACAGTCCCGCCCTGCACCAAGTCAATTGCCAAACCAACCACCGGCTGCTTCCTCCACGTCTGCGCCGCACAATCGCTCAGCAACGCCAACCGAGACACCTCACTACCTCCCGCCCCAACCTCCTATTGGTTACCGCTTCCGACCGATCCTCACGCCCGGCTACGAAGCCACTCTTTCCCTCTCCTTGCTATCGGGGCGGTATTTCCCCGGCCTGCTCATGCACCCCCTCCTCGCTCGCGAGATCCACCGTACAGCGCAAGATCCTATGGATGAGGGCGGAATCCTGAGATACGCACACATATGGGCTCTGGAAGGGTTGAATGGCGGTTATCATTGCAGTGTTGATCCGGACAAATTTCAACCAAGTCGGACTAAGATGTTGGAGAGAGCTGATAAAAATGCATATGTTCAGTTGGAGAATATCAAGCGGTATGCGAGTGAAGAACAAAATGAAGAGATGGAGGGTGACGTGTCGGAGGGAGAGAATAGAGATGTTGATATGCTGAGGGAGGACGATGTGAATGATAATGGGCTTGGCGGGCTTGGGGTTGATCAGGACGGGGACGTCGATATGCAGTGAGATTTGGCTCATTCGTGCTTATTTCCTCGTTGTTCATTGACATTACATGTATGTACATTTATACGCAAAATTTCGGGCGCATTCTAATCCTTGACATACTATTATTTCTTGTTCATGTAATGCTCGTTCAGACATTGATTAGAACTGACAAAGGGAAGGGAGGCATTGATCGTCGAAGTACAAGTACATAAAAAATGCGAAGTGTAAAAGTATGCTTAGTTGGTGGGCATCTTCAAACAGTTGGTTCTCAGCCCATCTCCACTCCATTTGGCGACTTCGATGAGCAGATCCTTTTTCTTCTCCAATCCAGCGGCTGAGCGTAGTTCATACAACGTCGCTGTGAGGGGATTAATCACTGTCGTGTTTGCAAAAAAGGGGAGGGTTACGAACAGAGGTTGAATAGGAATGGTTCGGCAACAACCACGGTTGACGGAGAAGACTTCAAGGCCCTTTCCAAGACATCGATGGCCTGTTCACGGAATGTCAATACAACGAAGACCAGAAAGGAAGTAAATAAACACACCTCCTTGAGCTTACCCTGACTCAACAGCGCAACGCTCAAGTCATTCACGGCCTACAACGCACCCAAATCAGGCTCGATGGCATTTGGCACGCCCAAAGGAGAAACTCACGACAAAGTTCTCCGCGTCTTGGTCAATCAACTCTCTCAATACATCAATACTCTTCTCCCATTCACCATCTGCAGCGTTGAGAATCGCTTCATTCATCTTCTTCAGTGTCTCATCCGCGCTCGGGTCCTGGGCTACAAGGGAGAAATGGTGTGCCGCGAGTTGGACGTTCCCGCCTTGGAGATATATGCGGGCTATTGCCGAGCGGAGGGTCGGGTTTGTTATAACCTTGTTATCGCCAGATTGGGTGCAGAGAGGTTCAAGGAGTTTTGTAGCGGCCGCAAAGTCCTATTGCGTGAAGCGTTGTTTGTTAGGTAGCATAGCGTCATCAATAAGTATTTCAACCTTCCAGAGAAAGGTGTCGACACACATACCTTCATCTCGATCAATTGCGACGCCAGAATCAAACATACCCTTGCACCTCTCTCTTTCCACATATCCTTAATTTCCCGCATCTCACTTTGCTTCGCACCTCCAGCTTCCCTAGCCTTCCGCTTACACTTTCTCAGCAACGCACTCAGTGCATCGAGGTATTCCATATGATCATTCGACCAATATTTGACGCGCGCATACATGACCTCCAGCTCGAACGGCAAGATTTTTTCAAATACGTAGTGGCGATGTTCGATGGGTTCGATAGCGTTGAGAACTGCGAAGAGGTTTCTACATTCTGCTGCTGTTTGATTGGAGAGTCTGAGTCGTGCGAGGCTTGCCAGGCGGAAGTACCAGAGCTGTAGAGATTGTGATTAGATATGGCTATGGTCCTGAAGGGTGGATGTACGAACTCCAAGTATGTTCTCAACGTCGGCGGGGTTGGAAGCAACGATTCGATCTCTCGCCATCCTTGCCAGTGCCCTCCAACTATTCGTCACCTAACATGGCAATCAACCTCACATTTCAAGGAGCTGTTTACTAAATAGACTTACAACCATTGTATGGACATCGGTCCTATTCCACTCTCCGCTAACGTCTCGCGCAGGCCGTTTTTCAGGAGGATAAATATATTTTGTGAGCAACGTAGTCAATGGATCTGTCTATTACACATATGATACATCGAAGTGGATTTCGGTAACCACCAGAGCAACATATTCGGTGAATAAAAAGAGCGGCGCACATTCGGAATAGGCAAGAACATGGTAGGAATGATGAGGCCAGGCAAGAAGAGATCTGGCACCTCTTCTTCCTCCTGTGTACCCTCTTCCGCGTCTTGCTCTTGCTCTTGTTCAGGTGGTGGAGGTACGTCCTTATTCACGTTGAGGGGCGACGTAATCTGTGGTTCGGAATGCGAAGGAGAGGTCATAGCAGCAGTAGTCAAAGTCGTCGACACGCTAAGCGCGATTTCCTGAGCGACTGGAGGTTCAGAAGAAGCGGCGGAAGGGGCTACAGAAGTCTCCCTCTCCCTTTCATGCTCCTCCCTCTCGTCTTCCGACATCGCATCACCCTCTTCGTCGATGAGGAATGGGTCAGGCACTTCCTGCTCTACATAAACAGTGGTGTCTATGAGAGTGGACTCGGAAGGCGGTGTCAAGTCCACATCAGGTTGCGTGTCCTCCACCTCGGCGCTAACCGCAGTTGGTGTAGGGATAGAGGCAATCTCTGTAGCAGCTGACGACGGCATTTCCTCAACAGGTGAAAGGGCAGTAGATACGATGATTGTGGCCTCGTTAGCCGAGGGTTCAGGAAGCTGCAGCGTAAGTGGCTCGTCGGAATCACCCGATTTGGCAACAGTCGACGACGGAGGAACTTCTACTAGCTCTGACTCTAACTCTGGTGCCTGTTCCTGAGACTTAGACTTGGGCAATTCAGAATTCTGCGCCTGTTCTTGTTCGCGTTCAGGTATCGCCTCGGGTGTGCGTTCGCGTTCGGCCTTGTGTTCGTCGTGGAAGCGCACCTCTCTAGTCTTCGAGCCCCAAGAGTCCTGACTATAGTTCGAGCTGCGCGGAGAAGGTGGGATAACGACAGTAGTGCAGGAAGGAGGGGGAATCTGAGAGGGATCAGATGGGTGATGGGAGTCAAAGGCACAAGCGCTCGAAGTTGAGGATGAACGTGGTCGAGATTTCGAGGTCACGTGCGGCAAATGCATGCTGCTGCTTAGCCGACGGATAGATTTCTTCATCCGGTTCGCTACCTTTTGCGGTATCGCCTTCATTGGCGACGCCGATGGCGAGCTAGAGGCACTGGATATGGACCCGGAAGACGTCATTGTACCCTTGGTCGATGGCGTGGATAACGCAGAAGATGCCGAAGACGAATGAGAGTGGTGGATGAATGATGATGATATCGAGCGTACTGAACGCAGTGAAATCGTCCTGAGTCGAGTTTTGGACTCGGGTTTGAGTTTGGTGGGTGTCGCAGGTGGTGAAGGAGTGGCCAACGATCGGCTGGACTCGGACCCGGACGAGTTGTCGGAAAGCGATGGCATGGGTACTGGAACCGGCACTGCCTTCGACGTGGGGGGTGTTGACGATGTGGTTGAAACGCTCGGCCTCTTCTTGGAAGAAGGGAGAGACAATGTAAATGGCCTAGGTTTACGCAGCTTGTTAGGCGTCCTTCTCGTAGGGGGTGTTTGAGCCGTTGCCATCTGCTCTTCACTCCTCGAGGCTTTCGGCGGCTCCTCCTCGGGCTCTTTAGCCTTCACCTCCTTAGAAGCTGGGGAAGCCGGAAATGAAAAGTATCTGGTCATCGTGTCGATGTCGTATGACAACGCCCCAACGTTAATGAACGTCTTAGGCAGTGGTGCAACGACGAAGTCTAGTTAGAAAATTAAAAGGAAAAAAGTAAACGAGGGTGCAATTGGTGGGCGGGTAGCTAGCTGGCGCCGATCGAAGCAGGCTCATATTTATATACCCAGGCGCCCGGAACCCGACGAATTGTATTGAATTAACTACCCCGTAGGGCCGCAGGCTATGAACAAACAACCCACAAGATCATGTCGTCACAACCGTTGTCAATTTGCCGACTTGGAACACGACAGGGGCGTGGAACAGGCAAGGCCCGTGTCGATTTTCGCTCCCGACTGTTCTCGCCTCCCTTCCAAGTCTTCTACTCTCCACTGATATAGTGATAATCACCGGTTTGAGTCACTTCGCCGATAACCGCTTGACAGATCTCTGACAACCGGAATGCACCAGGAATGCAGCGCGTGGTATTTCAGAAATAAATGTTACGGAAGGACACAATTGTTCGTGTCTCGCCTCCTTCCTGTCACCGATCCATCGATCTTTCATTCACACGTGTATTCCATGCTGCCTTTCCACCTACCCTTTGCTGATGGATTCCCCACCATCTTATCCCCTGGAAATCGATTATTAACTCTCTTGTCTCTTTCGCCAACCGTATCTATCATCTTGGGTAATATATATAAAAACAGTGTCAATAATGCATAATGGGTCTCATTGCAGAGCGCAATAAAAACCGTATCTTACAACTAAACAAATAAGTGATTATAATACGATCACAATGAGGAAGCAAGTATCGGAAAAGAGCTCGACAACATAATCAATCGACGAAAGATACTACTGCGTGGAAAGCAAGCAAACCAAGATGCCAACGACAACATCGTGCTACATACCCCAATCAGTGTTGGGAATCGAGCGCCAACTTCATGTTCTGCAGGAGAGGCTGGGCAAAGATGAAATAATGCGGGCTTATCTACGTTTGACGATTCAGAACATAATCACTCAGGTCTTGCCACCCTGTAAGACCATCAAAGCATCAAACATTAGTAACGGCTTCTGGCATACACACAATTCGCACCAAAGACCGAGAGGCCCCGTGCATCAAAAAAAAAGCCAAAGTACAAAAGTCACTCACCACCACCAACACGACACATAACCTTCTTCACCGCCACGCTCCCCTCCGCACCTCCCTTTCTATTCATCGTCGTCAACTTGAGCGTAACGTTCTTACTACCCAACGCCGTCGAAAACTTGTACTTTGCCATCACCTCCTCTCCCTCCTTCGGTGCCTTCTTCAGCGGCGGGTCCGTCCTCTCAACCAAAAATCCATGCCCCAACGAATTTAACACATTTGCAACTTCCACGTCCAACGGGTCTTTCAAGTTGCCCGGAACATATTCATGCACAGGCACCCCGCGTTGCGCCCAGGTTTCAATCAACATTGCTGTCATGGGCGTATGCGCACCCGCACGTGAACTAGGCCGAGACGGCGCCCTCCCGTTCGTCCCATCTCTGAAACTCGAAGGTGGCATCTTAGGGATAGGTGGTCTCGATGACGACCTCTGTCCAGATGACCCACCAGAAATAGATCCGTACAACGGCCTCGCACGCAGTGTTCCGGTCTCCGGTGTCTGGGCTCTCATCGCCGAGCCTCTAAACGACATTTTGCTTGTCGGACTTTCCGGCGTAGCATAGTTTGACATCGACGTGGAGGGCCTGGAAGGAGTCGAGAGGTGCAGGCTTGGTATTGGAATCTTTGATCGGCTAGGTGGTCTCGGAGGATGTCCAAACGCAGACGCACTACTTTTTCCAGAAGTTGAGAATGTAGGCGACAGGGCTCTCGAAAGTGGATCACGTTCAACTGGTAGACCTTCAATAGCACTCGTTGATATCGAACGGGAGTCCTTGGGAGCAGGGATGTGGCTTGGTGTTTTTGCTCGTTGTCGGGGCGTAGTGGCAGTCACGGGAGTAGCATTTTGTGAAGGAGTTTGGGTGCGGGAAGGAGGTCGGAGAGTTGGTAAGGGAGGAAGCGGAGGCTGGTGGAAGTGGGATTGTGATGTCGATATCGATGAAGTAATAGGGGACCATGGTCTTGACGATGCCATTGAAGCCCTTGACAAGCTCCTTCGGTACGGCGTTCCATGTGTAGTCGTATCTGCATTGTGTCCAGAAGCCGAGGGGGGCCGTCTCGGAGGAGTAGCCCTAATGGTACGTGCCCTATCTTCAGGTTCAACTTTCGTCGAGCTGTTCCATGCTGGTTTCGGAGGGCCTTTGTTGTTGTTTCCAACAGAATTCGTATCGAGCTTGGAAAGCGTTCTAGGGGAAGATTCGGGTGTAAGACTATGGCTGTATTTGTGTACAGGGCGTTCTGGCGTGGAAGGAGTGTTGGCGTTTCCTCGAACAGATGCAAATAGGGATGATTTCTGGCTTTTCTTGCTATTTGGTGGAGGTTCGGAGGAGGGGGTACGCGTCAACTTATTCTTGGACACAGAAAGAGGCGTGACAGAGGCACGAGGACCCCCAGTAAGTTTGCGTGCAAACATTCGTAGGGGTGATATCGATTCGGAAATTGTGCTGGCAGCACTAGAAGCCCTTGACATCCGGGGAACGCTGGGCGGGGTCATGAGATATCCATTCTTTGTGGATGTTTGACCCGATGTACTAGATCCAGCTTCACTGGATGCATCTCCACTCAAAAAGATCTTGCGGACGTTTTCCATCTCCGCGTCTGTTCGAGTTATCCTTTCGCGTAAGTTGCGCCATCTTTGTGCTGATTCTGCGTGCCGTCGAAGCGTCTCGCCATTCTTGGTGACGCGTTCTTGGACTCCTTTGTCAATGATAGAAAGAACCTTCGATGTGGCAGGCATGTAGTGCCTGATAATCCAGTATGAGTAACTCTCTAACCGCGATAGGAAATGAACGCAACACACTTCTTTTTCGCCTCATATGACTCGAGAAGCGATGTGAAGACTTCGAACGTAACGGCCTGATTATCCCCTCGACCTGTAGACGCGAGTGACGTCCGCGAAATCGCATTGGGATCTTCTATGGCACCAACACCCTTCCGATGGACTTGCCAGATGAAATCCTGACACCGATTGACGGCCTTTTCCAAACTCGACATCATTCCATCTGCTTGATCTGTCACCGTTCGAAAGACAGTCAGCCATTTATCCTCCTTCAGCTCCTCCCTCAGCACCTGAGTCTCCTTCTGTACGGCGTCCCATTCGGATAGGAGTGCTGCATGTTTGCGCAGGACCGCAGTACGTTCATCTGGTTCTCCAGTTACGGATGAAATGGTGGGGGTTGCGGAGGATTTAAGGAGGGGGTCAAGGGTGTCGGCTACAGATTTGATGCCTTTCTCCACGAGTTCGAGTTTCTCGTTCATGTTCACGAGAGATTGGTCGATCACGCTGGTCGTTTTTGCGCTATCGCCCGATGACTGAGATTTATGTCGGAGTTCCTGGATCTCTGGAAGGAAAGGAGTAGTTATAGACAATGTGGAGTGGATTAGGGGTTGTCGGCATACCGAAGATACGCGCTTGGATGTCGGATATCGAGTACGAAAGCTCTGTCATATGCGTAGAAATGGCCAGTAGTCGCAAGTCGCTGCATGAAAGACGTCAGAGCTCCGCTGCTGTGGAGAGGACACGATAGAACGCACTCGAATTCCCCAACATTCTGCTTGATGGTGATGGTAGCATTCTCTATACGAACGCTTGAGCACGATACAAGGGATAATAGCGTATAGACGTACCATCTTCATCCGTATTCAGCGAGACTTTGGACGAGTTAGATGAAGGGGGTGAGGGTTGGCTGAATGCCGATGCTGGTGAAGGGGGGACGGTGACATAGGTCTTAGGGCTTGACTGTGTTGACGAGTTGAGTCTGGAGTCGAGTGAGGACGTGACGCTGAGGGAAGCCATAGGTTATATTGGCGGAAAGAGAAAATGAGGATAAGAAGAGGGTGAGAGATGAGAGAAGAGGACGAGAACTGGAACGGGTGGAGGAACCGCCGCGGTCGGTGCCCAGAGCGCGCTGGCCGGAGTCGGAGATGTTACTCAGAACAGGGTATACGGGCCCTCAGCCTACTGGACGCGACGGCGACGGTTCCTCGCAGCTGGGGGTGGGGGAAGAGGAGAACTCGGAGCGTAGTTAGACAGGGCTGGGACTGACTCTGGACAGTGTTCTAATCAATGTAACCTTGATGTAACCATTCAGTGGCGCTTGTTTGGCGCTGTCACTCCGGGCTTCCGCCACTTCGCACGACACTCGTTCCAAAGCATTCTTTGTTGTTTCTACGAAATACTGCCAAATATTATCCATAATTTTAATTTATAGGGTATCAATAGACGCCAGGGATGAACTTGTACTTGACAATCGCGCAGTACCGCTCCCAGTCCTTGCCATATTTGATTGCGCACCTGCCAAGCAAGTCAGCTCAGATCCACGGCTACCGTCAAGCTTGCTTACCGCTCAAAGTCTCGTGAACACCTGTGGATCAACACAACGATGAAGAACACAGAGTAGAAGTACGGGATGATGGTTGCTGTTCCGACGATCGCGCCCCAGGTGAAGCTCATGGTCCAGTCGGCAACATAGTTTGGCTTGCGAGAGTACTTCCACCAGCCGCTGGTCAGCAAGCGGTTTCTGTAGTCCAATTGAGCACTAGCCAAATCTCATAAGACTGATGGACCTACCCATGAGCCGTCTGGATGTAGGTCGGGTTCTCAATCGTGTTCCAAGGGAGTTGAGGGAAAGTCTTGCGGAACTTGGTGATGCCTTGAGTCTGCATTTTGAAGTGACTTTTTTGTGCCATAGCAGTGTCCCAGCTGCCCAAAACGCGTAAGTCATGTCTTTCATCCACTATTGTTGTACCCACATAAAGTAAGCAGTGACCAAGGTGGTGTAGATGACGACATAGCCAAGGGTAGAGAACCGGTATGCAGAGGGGTCATGGGAAGCCATGTACACGACGGAGTAAACATAGGACTGCAAAGCACATAAGTTAAGCTAAACCAAAGAGGGTTCATCGCACTTACGAATGGAACGCCAGCAAAGTTCCAGAAGATGACCATGAAACCCCATTTTTCATGGTACATATCCCAGGTTTGGGGAATACATTCCTCGCCTTTGGCGCTGCACCAAAGTCAGGTCCTGGACTGAACTTTAAATTTTTAAAGGCACCATACCAAGCGTTTATATAGAGTCCAGTCGCAAGGCACATGAACAACATGTTCTACAGCGGACATTAGAAGTTGTTAATGTAAAATTGAGCCAGAACAACTTACGGGGGTAACATATCCAAGGGTTTCATATTGTTTGCAAGCACCAGAGACGGCCAAGTAGAAAACAATGATCCAAGGAATGCGAACCTCCGCCCACATCTTCAAGTCAACGGGACCAAGACGGGGGTTAAGGGAGGCACCCATGAAGAAATCATACACGGGATTTCCAGACATACGAATCGTAGTCTTCGTCACAACGGCATGAACGTAAGTGAGAAGAGAAACACCAAAGCCATAGATCATGGCCACAGTCATGAGATGACCGTAGTTGTCGATAATTTCGGTGAGGCGGAAAACGCCGGTCCAATGGAGAACGAAGGAAACAACGATGGTAGTGTACCAGCATTGGATGGCGTTGCAGTTGTACATGAGGGTCTTGTAGCCAAGAGAGGGAACAGGGAGGCCTTCTTGTTGGAA
>JAEUWS010001254.1:0-11848 GCA_018524945.1 Podaxis sp. C-F-92630
TGAAATCACGCGTCCCTGATAATGAAGCACGTGCTCTGGTCGCCCACAAGAATATTCGGGTTGTTCCAGTGTCAATTCATCCCTTCACGCTCAACTCATCCTTGTCTCTACCCTTTATTCTTTCCACTTTCCACTTTCTTTGCTCACCTTTTCATACTCCATGGGTCTCTCAATATCTACTCTTTTCAGCTCGTTGGCATCGCTGGTACGATGGAGCAAAGACCAGGATGTGCGGATTTTAATGTTGGGTCTGGATTCTGCTGGAAAGGTAATGTGTCCTCGTAGTCTACGTAATCTCGTTCTTTTGGCTAAAGTGTGTGCACCTTTCGTCTCCGTAGACCACCATTCTTTATCGGTTGCAGGTGTGTGTGTTAATGTCCGCCATCCATTTCTGACTAATGCTCTCACAACCCAGATCGGTGAAGTCGTATCCACAATCCCGAGTATGACCACCTTCCTCTCCCGCGTACCAACTTCATGAAAATGTTGATTCTTTGACCTGTAGCTATTGGGTTCAATGTCGAGACAGTCCAAGTATGTGAACCCCATCCGCCCACTCGCCTCGGCGTTAACATTACTATCCCCTCCAGTATAAGAACATCAAATTCCAAGTCTGGGATCTAGGAGGACAATCAAGCATACGGTAAACCTAAACATCGCAAATTAGCACCAAGCATCATATTGACACACTATATTTACAGACCGTACTGGCGATGCTACTTCCCGAACACATCAGCAATCATCTATGTCATCGACTCGTCTGACCACGCACGCCTGGGAATTTCACGGACCGAGCTGCTAACGATGCTCGCCGAGGAGGAACTCAAGGGGGTCCCTCTCCTCGTTTTCTGCAACAAACAGGATATTGAAGGTGCCTTGAAGCCGGAGGAGATCAGTGAACAGCTTGGACTTGCTGGGGGGGAGAAGTCACGGCCATGGAGCGTTAGGGGTAGTTCGGCAACAAAGGGGGAGGGCCTTGAGGAGGGTCTTGATTGGTACGTGGCCGAACAGCACAATCTGGTCCTCACAGATTTAAGTTCTTCAAAGGCTCGTGAATGCCATTCAACAGAAGTGATCAGTTGTTTGGGACCTTCCTTTCATCCTCCGGGTCCGTCCTCGCATGGTTATCGTTACTGCCTCGCTACTTCGCGCTTTGATATCATTTGCACTATGATACCGTATCTTGTAATTTACTCACTATTTGGCATGGCATAAGACTGACTTCGCGAGAACCCAAGTTGCTGCACGAAGATGGTCTGGCTCAGGAGTGACCTGAGGCCAGAATTAGTGCGATTACGTGAACAAGAATATACAGGAAAATTATGTAGAGAGCGATGGCAATGCAGAATAATATACAGGTCACGAAAAGTTCATGCAATTTGTTTCGACCAACACCAATCCCACTGCGCCTCTTCAGGCTCCTCCTGGCAATGTCGATATGTCTCGATGTCAGGTCGCCAGACGCGAATCGTACCATCATCTGCACAAGTCGCTAAGCATCCCTCTGCCCAATCTACAGCGCCTACTTCCCCTTTCTGCCCTGGAAGCTCCACTGCACGACCAAATTCCACATGCCCACCAGGTCTTCCTGCTCCACCAACCTCGAAGAGGAAGCTACTTGACTTGGGGCTGCTCGCGCCGCAGGCAAGCCAGTTGCCGCACGGCGACAGAGATAGTCCGACGTAAAATGAACTTGCTTGCATGATATTGTCAGCAAAGTCCGTCGGTTGGGCAGTTAGTGCTGGCAACGCGTATGTATGAATTCTTGAATCTTGACCCAAGGCAAACACTAAACCGGCGGTTGGGCCAATCCCTTGGGCAAGACTAATGATGCCCCTTGATCGTTTCGACCCGTTAAGGATTGTGGGGTCAGTGGGCGAGGAATATAGTGCTGGGGGAGGCTTAGGTTTCGTCGAGCGTGATTTTTTGGGCGTTTCCGGTTTACGCAGATCCCAGAAACGGAGCACACTATTTCCGCGTAAGCCTTCATTGTATTAGGATAGGCCTAACCGTTACACTTACCCATCGAAAGCACCGCTACTAACCAGTCCATAAGGCACTCCTTCAGGGTATATTAGGCTGGTGACTGTCTTTGGCATCGGAATGTGTTTCTTGCTTTTCCGGACTTTGGGTTTCGCAGGATCTTCGTGTGCGTCCGATATCATGACGACAGGATTCAGGACAGGGACACCATCTGCTGACTTTGTTGTGCTAGTGCGTAAATCCCACAAGCAAATTGTGCCGTCCCTTCCACCTGTCGCCAACAGCGATTCGTTTGTGGGATCCCAAGTCACCGTTTTCACCGTGCTCGCGTGACCATGGAGAACATGTGTGATTACATTCTTCTCGACAGAGGTTACGCGCGAAGAGTGGTCGCCTGAGCAAGTCACGATTTGGGTATCTGTTCTATCCCACTTCACGTCAAAGATACCATTGGCGTGGGGTTGAAGAACGTTACGCGTTGGCTCTGCAGGACGTGAGCGTGAGTCACCGCTTCATATACGAGTGGCTTACCAGAGTCCCAAGGTTTTCGTTTTGAAGTGTTGACAATTTGGACTGTACCCTCCTCTGTTGCAACGGCAAGCAATGGCAACCCTCCGGATTTTGCAGCTGAAGGAATGCAATTATCATCCTGACTCGCCGTCGATAGAGAAGCCAACACACCATGTGAGTAGGAACAGGCGTATGGGGGCGTCAAGAACGAATTGGCATTTAATGACTGGCAGGTGTATACATCAGTCTTCAATGAAGAGACGAACGACTGCAGAATAGGTCGCGTCGAAACTACGGAGTAGAGTCAGAACCTCGGATATTACTGGAGACTGAAAACATGCCATCTAATGTCCTGTATGTATGAGCAGAGGCGGACGCGAATATTGAGCGTGCGTGAAACACCGTCCGCCGACACGCTCTTGTAGCTTCTGGTTTGATTGTTTCATCCTCATCGCTCTCCTCAAATAAACTCGGGTCCTCCTCTTCTGACTCGTCTTCAACATCCTCTTCCACGGTGTCGCATACCTTCGCCTTTTTCCTACCGCTCTCTTGGGCGTGTTGCTTAGCGGGTCGTTTGCGAGAAACTGGAGCCTCCTTAGGCGGGGTTGGAAGGTGAAATTTCTGCCTTTTAGGAGGCGTAATGCTGAGATTGAGACGGTCTTCGAGAATAACGCGGGGCGAGGAGCTGGGACTTGGGAGCATGATTGGAGAGGATGGTAGGCCGTATGGAAATAATTATGGACGAGCGGCTAACTCATCGCCACCGCGTCGCGTCGCGTCACAAGATATGTGGCTGCGTCACACCGCGGTGGTGAGCCCTCCAGTCCGACGGTTCTACATCATGGGGGCATGATACCACGGCCAGCACAATCAGTAACTATGCATGATTGAGGCCTTGAGGCCTGAAAATCCATGAAACTCGCGTTTTCAGCGATCATTCTGGGATTCAAATTCTCAGGGAAGTCAGGGCGGACAACTCTGATAATCTTCTTCACACTCACAACGACAGTAGATTATCCCAGCCAATCCAAAGTACCATCACCTCTGTTTATGAACCCCGTCTCTGATACAACCTCTTGGCCCGCCGTATTCGTCACGGATAGATTTAGAACGAGGGTATCCTGTCCCAACGCCCACTCATTAACGTTTTAACGGGAAGCGCACGTGAGATTCGGGGAGTCGGCCGACCGGACTTCCGAACAAGGAACCTCGCAAGATGCAACGTTCCGCCTGTACCAAATTTTGGCTCACCACCAAGACCTATTGGTCTTTCTTGCTCACTCAATACCCTGAACGTATACTATGTTCCGTACAGCAACAAGGTCGCTCTCTACTGCCGCTAGGCAATCCCTGAAAATTGGTCTCATTCCAGCTGATGGCATTGGCAAAGAAGTCATTCCAGTATGTGTTACCTGCTTGTTCTATTGATGGATAGTCTTGACGTGTGTGACGTTCTATGCAGGCTGCCCGTCGAGCGATCGAGGCACTCGGTTCCGACATTCCCAAACCCGAATTTATTGACCTCCTTGCTGGTTGGGAAACCTTTACAAAGACTGGCGTAGCACTACCGCAGGAAACTGTTGAGTGCGTCCTTTTGGATTCGTGATTTTCAAAGAGGTTGGACCGTATTAAGCGCTTTTCTAGCATTTTGCGTTCAGAATGTGATTGCGCACTCTTCGGCTCTGTGAGGTACTTAAATCTACTAGCACCTCGTCTCTCTGCGCCTAACCCACCAATTTGCGTTTACAGCTCCCCCTCACGCAAGGTCGTCGGATATTCTTCCCCTATTGTCGCCCTACGTAAAGAACTTGACCTTTATGCCAACATCCGTCCGGTTACTTCCGTGCGTTTGGCTCCCGAGGTCATCATGAGTATCAAACTCAACTCTACAACCTAGGTTGCACCCGAACCTGGTCAAAAAGCCGCAGTCGACCTCATCGTCGTTCGCGAGAACACCGAGTGTTTGGTATGTCGCATACTCATTGATATTCTTGCTCAATCCCTGACGTCCCAGTAGTATGTCAAGCAAGAAACATCGACTGTAGGAGAAAATGGAAAGGAAGCTCGTGCAACCCGACTCATCACAGAGCGCGCATCAAGAAGGATTGGTCAGATGGCCTTCGAACTCGCTCTTGCACGTCCTCGCAAGGTCAGTTGGGTTGACCATTCCTGATTGTAATACTAACAGTGTGTCTTTCCAGCACCTCACTATCATCCACAAATCCAACGTGCTCTCGGTGACAGATGGTCTGTTCCGTGAGACTGTGCGGGGAGTCCCAAACCTTCCTGAGGTTAACGGAAAATACAACGACGTGACCATCGCGGAACAGCTTGTGGACAGTGCTGTCTATCGGTACGTCCCTTCCCACTCGTCCCACTCAGCCTAATGAACGAACCATGCACGCACAGATTGTTCCGAGAACCCGAGTAAGTGTCTTCTCGCGCACTTGATGGACGTCTTCCAATATGTCGTAGGGTCTTCGATGTTATGGTAGCTCCTAACCTCTATGGTGACATCATCTCGTGAGTTCACAGTAAAATCATAGGCTTCCGCTTTCTGATGGCAACAACAGTGATGCCGCTGCCGCTCTTGTCGGTTCTCTTGGACTCATTCCTTCCGTTAACGCCGGAGACAACTTCGTGATGGGCGAACCGTGCGTCCTATTCTCCACCCTTCCCCTTCCATGGCTCCTTTACTGACTATGAAACTACAGAGTCCATGGCTCCGCTCCTGACATCGAAGGCAAAGGCATTGCCAACCCCTTGGCATCTATCCGTTCAGCAGCCTTGATGCTCCGTCATCTCGGATACACAGTCGGCGCTGATAGGCTCGACAACGCCGTTGATGCAGTAATTAGAGAAGGGGAGACTTTGACACCGGATTTGAAGGGTACGAGCACTACAGAAGAAGCTCTTCAAGCTGTTTTGAAGAGAGTTTAACCGCTGAAGGTCACACGACTTTCGTGGTCTCGAAAAAAAAAAAAGCCTGTCCACTAGTTTTGGGTTTTTGTACTGATATCCGCTAAGTGCACAAATACATAAGACAGGATTTCCGCACATATTTACAGTCTTATTCGAAAATCAGAACAATTACTGTGCCCTGACTCGTAAAGGAACCATACATCTCCACATCCGGACGCAGAAGACAGCCATCCTTCCTTGGCTCGAGGGAGGACAGCCATTGCAATCGCAAGAACCGACCATGTTCCTCCACGGTTCTGGAGCAGAGATGAGGGTAGCCCTCCACCCACAACAAACACGTAGGAGGTGTGGATAATGTTCAACTTAGCGGCTGGCAAACCTGATGTGGTCTCACTCCCTTCATACATCTGGGGGACTCGAGTTTTCCAGGTGCGCTTTACATCGATGTGGCATATTTGGATGACGATTCCAAGGTCATCAACGATTCTAGCCACTCATGGTGGTAAGATTTATGCTCAAGGACTTACACCTGCCCATACGCGTGCTCACCCTCATCAATGTATAACAACTTAGTTCGATTTCCAGCGGCGGATGTTGACAAAAGTTCATTCCCAGAATACACCGTGAACAAATACACATACGATTTACACACCCCAGGGTATGGGTCATATAGGCCCGGAACCGACGGGTGGTCGAGGGTAATATCCAAGCGGCAAAGCACTCCTCATCGCCCTCTGGTCCGCCTGGTATTTAGGCCTCGGCACACCCCCTGTGCCGGGAGGTGCTTTTACAACGTTAGGACTAGGCATTGTTCTCCGCTCCTCATATATGGGTACAGGAACTCTTCGGGTGGCATCCATACGCGACACATCCGGGGGACTTGTCGCAGGCGCGCTCAAATTCGAGCGCGACCGAGGCGAATTAGTCAACTGCTGGCGCAGTGCAAGTCCAGCGGATACCGACGGAGGTAGCACCGCGTCCGATTCCTTCAAGGGGAGGAAAGGATTCTTGAAATTCTGGCGCGATAACCAACTTCTCCGACGATGGCCGGGAGGAGATCTGGATGTCCCCGCCCTACGATCTGGGAGGTTCGGGATGAGACGGCCGTTAGGAACTATGAGGGCTTTGGGAGGTATTTGTACACGACGGCGGTTGTTCTTTTCTCGAGACTCGACAGCAAGGATTGTGCGTGCGAGATTCGGGTTTTTGAAAGGGCTCGGGGGAGGAAAGCCTGGCGGGTTTCCTGGGCGATCGAGTATGCTGGGATATCGTGGATGACTACTCGGTACCACGGGGAGAGGCCGTGCGACTTGGTTAGATGCATCTTGAGCAGGTGGAAAACTAGCTTGTGGGAAGGCGTTCTGGACCGGTTCAGAACTTTGCTTCTGCGCACTCCCCCGAGAGAGGAAATATCGGAGGCGGTCTAGGTGAGAGTTTTTTGACTTTAAAGGATAGCCATCGTCCGCAGAGTTTTTCTCTTCCCTCTCCTTCTCTCCCCCCTTCGTTTCGAGCACCCACCAGCTCGTCCTCTTTGCTGACTGCAAGTCGATATGCCACCACTGAGGTTTCTCCTCCGTAATCCCATCCTCTATCTGATTCATAGCGCGCTTCCGTTTCCGCAGGTAAAGTAGGAAGATTATTAGGGAGATGAGCAGAATTATACCTGCTATGACTCCCAGCGCTATGACTGCAACGTGATTCCGCTTGGCGTCGTGCGACGAGAACGACCGACTAAGCATATAGTTAGAAGGGTGTTAGGTAGGCTTTGGCTGAACTCACGCGAGGTGCTGTACGACACCCGAGTTCCGTGGAACATTAGCATCGGCGCTGTGGCTGTCATGATGTGTACATCCGGGTCGAACCAGCAACGAGAAAATGAAGAACCAGCTCCAACGAAAAGTCGTCATTTTTACAGCACGAAGACTCCCAGAGTCTTCCGTTCCAGACGGTGCTGCAGAGAACAGAGATAGATTGGGGCGAGAAACCAGTCTAAAGGTTTCTCGCTTGCGTTGTTCCCTGGTATTTATCGCCTGGAAGCTTGGAGCAACTGTGATGCACAGCCTGTAACAACCTGGTTCTGTTTGGATGCGTATAGCGAATGATGAATACGTTGCGCGTTTCATATCTTGGGTAGCGGAGATACACTGTGCAGCGAATCTTGATGGCGTATTAAGGGGTTAAAACCAAAGAGGGTAAGACTTCGTCGGTGCGGAAGATTTTGCTGCAGAGGTAATGAATAAGTCGCAACATTTACCCAGTCTTAGCCAGTTAAGAGTTAGACGAAGAGCACCCAAAGTCCGAGTAGATATGAATGAAAGGCTAGAAGAGACCACTGGCAACGAGATGCAACACGACTACTTATCACCGTTTCGTGACAAGTCACAAGATACATACATGCTCATACATGGGACGTGACAGAAGGCATCACGGTTCCTGTGACATCTCGTGTTGAGATATTTTGAAGGCAGAACTGGTTCGCCTCGTGCTGACGATGGTTCACGGGAAATCTTCTCTTAATTACCCATCTTCTTCCCCGTTGGCGTTTATCGTGGACAGAAGCCTCCAGCGCTCCTCTGTTGACGGGAGACTCCCTGGCCCTGTATTTAATTAAACAGTCCCTCTGTTCTCCACCCATACCCCCTGACCTCGTCCACCAGTCCGCGGTTCATTTCGATATAAAAAGACAGTACTACGGATAAAGGCTCCGACAGCATGGCGAAGAAAACGAGGACAAAAGCGAAGGAAGATGATAAACCAACGAAGACCGGAGGGAATAAGCCAGTCAAGGTTGTGACTTTTGAGACTCCAGAATCAGGTTCGTCTTTCTAATAGAATACACCGAAGTAGTTTTGGGTGGAGATTTACTCATCACGAGTCGTCTAGACCCTCAAGAACAGCCTCAATACCCGGCTGCCCGGGCAATTTCCGCTGACAGTGCTGTGGATCATGAGCCAGTCAAGTCAGGCTCGGGTGCGTGGGGAGAAACGGCAAATGGTGGAGGTTGGGATAATCCACCATCTAGCTGGGATCAGCCATCTACTACAGATTGGACCAGCCCGACGCCCGAGCCTCTTCCCGTCCCTCCCCCTCGTCCTGCAGACGCGCGTTCTCCACCTCCAACGTCACCTCCGCCTCCTCGGCCTCCATCAGCCACGCTCGACACTGCAACATCGACCAAAGACTTAGATAGTCAGAAACCAATGCTGGAGGAACCACATGATGAATATCATACTTGGACAAGTCATCACGATGGCACATCTGGTCACGGGCAATGGGAATCACCTCTCAGTAATGCGACGACACACATTCCTTTGACATCACCCGCCGCTGAACAGCATCCACTTCCCGGCGAGCCACAGTCTTTCACTGCAGCGGCAACAGCGATGCGGAATGTTAGGTATACTTCCGCCAGTGAGATGGCTAAGAAAAACGCACGCACTCCCGCATCGCCACAACCCCACCCTCACCCCCAGCCTGCTCCAGTTCCGCCAGTTCCTCCAGCGCCTATATCTTCAACCCCGAATGCGCAGTCCCGCTCACACATGACCCCACAACAATGGGCAGCATGGTCGAAAGGCACACCTACTTCATCGTCTTCAGTTAATCGGTTCGGCAACAGAGACGATTACGCAGTAGTGGCTGCTGCTTTGGATAGGGATATCAAGAAGGCAGCGGCAGCAGCAGGTCATTACAAACCAAAGGCGCATGAATCAAAGCAATCAAAGCATAATGCTGATTGGGGAGCGCACCAGCCTCATCGACCTGGAGACTGGGACGACCCTTCGAGCGGAGGTGGTTGGGGTCAACAGCCCCAACCTTCGGCGGCCGAGGCGTGGGGTGCACATAAGGGCAGCGACGCTGGCTGGGACTCACGATCGAAAAGAAGAAGTGGTGCTGGAGGCGGTGGTTGGGGACATGGGAGTGAGACGGGGTGGAGTCAGAATGGCCGCTCGGGACATCACTCACAGAAACATCGACACCATGCCCAATCTTCGAAACATCACCACCCCTCGAAGAGTTGGCAGAAATGGGGTCACCAGCAGACGGAGACGGAATCGGAGTCGGAAGAAGACGATAGCGAAGAATGGGAGGAGGACGGTGAGGATTGGTATGCTGGTGGATCGTCAAAGGGAGATGGGTGGGGTGATAAGGTGGGAGGCGGCGCTTCAGGGAAAGATACTGGTGGGTGGAACACGTCTGGCGGTGATGGTTGGACTATGAATTCTGGTGGTTGGGATCAGCCTCAAAATGATCAAGGATGGGGAACGGGTCAGGGTACTTGGGGTGAATCCAAGGTGATTACCGATCCTCCAGAGAATGCCGGGACCAGGAACGTCCTGTCTCCCCAGCAGCGCTCTCAGATCCTCAACTCGTTGCTCAATCTTCCACAGGGGCAGAAGTCGCAGAGTACTTCGCGGTACCCCCACGGCGTCACTCTGACCGATAACCCAGTTCCTGGTAAAGGCCACAAACCAGAGTCGTCATGGGGTCAGCATGATGCTTGGGGTCATGACGCTGGCTGGGGACCCATTCAGGAGGAAGACGAGGAGACCGATACTCAGGGGGGACATGCCCCACCGCAACCTCCTCCAAAGAAACATGATCCTTGGGCTCATAGGATCGACGATACTTCTTACTCGATGCCTTCGAAGACACTGGCATATGCATACAAGGATACCAAGACATCGTTGCACCAGGAAAAGCCCAGGAGTAGCATGCACGATTACTCCACCGTCCAGTTCGTTGAATCTCATGGCGCCGCGTTGCAGCCTGTCGAACAGGCTCTCTTCGGCAGAGCGAGATGGGCAAAAGACCGGATTCATTGGATGTTCCCTCCTGATAAGGATGAACGCGTGTCCACGCTTCTTGCTTGGATAGAGTCCATGTCATACGATCTGGGAACTTTTGGTGTGAGTTCTGTTCGGCCCGGATTCGATTTAAGGCCATAGCTCAATTCGCTTCATATCCAGCTTCATAAATTCCTGCAGTCACGAGAACGCGGGGCGCTCATTACAAACGCCGCCTTCCGTCTACCACAGTTCCCCAGCCAACCCGTTTTCGACTGGTTAACATTCGACCAACTGCAAGGGACTATGGATAAGATCATGCAAGAATCTGTCATCTTCTACGATCCTGCGACACAAGTGATTGTTTTTGTGCTATTGCCATCAAAAAGTGGCAATAGCGTCGCCATGTGGAGGAGAAAGATCAAGGTGCCGAACAACACGCGACTCATGTACCAACCACATATAGCACAAGCCATGGCGGGATTGAAAAAGGAGAAAGATTACGTCGCATATGTTGATCGGTGAGTGATTGCATCTATTTTCGTTGTCGTTGCTGAACCTTCATCCTAGCATACCTATAAAACCTGAAGATCCTGATAAACCGAAACCTGTGAGCGCATCCAAAACGTCACCCAAGAAAATCAAGAAGGATGCGCCAGCCCCAACGCAGAAGAAACGCAAGTGGTGGCAAATCTTCAAATCAACGTGAACTCGAACTCCGTTCTCTTGCGATATCTCATATTTCACTCTCTTTTCGTTACCTCTTGGATTCATTCTGGATTCATAGTATTTTGTGTTTTCTTTCCGTAAAGTAATGTTGTCGTAGTGCTTTGTATTTATGGTTATACCCACTTTGTATCATTAGCACACTAACATACTAATCATTTTCTTTGCTCCCTTAGATACCTTTTTCGTAGGATAAACCAGAGTTGTCAAGAGTAATAGGAGCGTTTCACGTGCCAGACTGTTGTGGTTACTGGGTTTGAGATTTTTATGCCGCTATAGAATGGAATTCAATTTTAGGCATGCCAGCGAGCCCAATTCACGTCCCCGATTAGATCACTACGAACACATTGGAGTGAACAGCGCATGTTGGACACGACCCGCGGTGAGCATGCAATTAGTATATCAATTAGTATACCAATTGAATAGTATACAGCAGGAAATTCCAAGGGTGTTCCAGGGTGCTCATCGAACAACTCTAACACTCTGCAGGCGGTGGCCTACAAACAAATCTTTGAATGTAAGCACACAATTTTTAGCGCATATGAAGGAGAGCTCGAGCACTGGAAAATCGTTAGCATTCATACATACATCAGAGAAATCTCTCGCAACTTTGCTATGTCTTCGTCACTAGAAACCAACAGTTTTACTACAATGTCCCTAGTTCAATTACAGTACATAAAACATAATACTTGTAATGTTTTACTCCCCGTCGTTAGCCGGAAGACCCTTGATGCATCGGGCCTTGACCAGGCACCCTCTACCTTGGGCCGTGTTATCAGTAAGTAACGTTGTACCCGTTTCTTATTCGCTTCCGAAGTCACTGTCTCGAAAATTGACCATACCCATCCTGAACTTAAATCACTGTCAGCAAATTAGGTCACGATAGGGTCCCTTGACCATATTTTGGCGTGCTGCCATAT
>JAEUWS010001255.1:0-11841 GCA_018524945.1 Podaxis sp. C-F-92630
AACGACCGCTCTTTGCCCTTTCCTTTATCCTTTTCCTTCTCCTTCGGGTCAACGTTGGCGGTGAGGATGGGCATACTGGGCCTACGAAGTGTTAGGTCTTGTGGGCCTTTCCTCAAACCTGTATGGAGCGAGGCGGAGTGGTGCAAGGTATGTTGAGATGGAGTGCGGGCGTGATATGGGCTTAGTGTGTCGGCCTCCACTCTCGTGGACGAAGATGTGGCAATGATGGATGTCGTTGCTCCAGACCATTGCCGTTGATTTGTAGCCTGTGTACCCCCAGAAAGTGAGCTCGAAACCACTAGCGAAGACGTTGAAACATCTATCCCAGGAGCTATCAGTTTCTGAACCGGCAGCAGCAAGGAGCGACTGGGGCACTCACCTTCAGGAGGTCTCTTCGGTAGTGTGATAGCAGCAGTCGGTTCCATCTTCTTCCTGTTCTCCAGGTACTTCTTCATGTCGCTGGTGGGATCTACTGGGATGTTCAGATCTAGTTCTGCTCCCATACCATATGCAGCCTTTGCCTCCCTCCGGGCCTGGATAGCGTATTGCCTTTTCGCCTGGCGACGAATATCAATGTGCCATGCGAGCCATTCCATATCAGATCCATGCTCTTCCTCCTCGTCGCTCCATTTGGATAACTTGCTAGGCATGCCCAACGTCGATGCCACCGTCTTGTGTGATTCGGCAGCTTTCTTTTCCCCGCCAGCGCTAGAAGCGGTCATCACACTGCCTATACTCCCATCACTGTCCTCTCTCGAACTCTCGTTCCCGCTTTCTCCGCCTTCGCGGAGAACTTCAGGAATACCCTTCGAAGAACCAGTACTTTTTGCGCTTCTCGCGCTCTTCCCTCCCAAACTCAATCTCTTTCTTGGTCCGGTCGGCGAACCAATCTGAACACCCTTGACGGTCCCACCACTACCCACAGTCCTGGGTCCAATCGTTCCAAGGCTCGAAACGTTATCATCTACACCCCCACTCCACATGCTCTCCCTCTTCTTCCCCTTCTTATCCTTGACATTCTGAAACCCAACAATCCCTCCACGAGCACATCGCTTCCCCACCTGCTCAGGGTCGAACATCGCACCGCTGGCACCTGCGACGACAGGATCTTCGCGACCCCAGTGTAACATCTCCATCGCCCTTCCGACATCTCCCATTCCTGCACGTTGGGCCCTTCGTAGGACATTTAGGCGCCATTCGGGGTAGGGTGGTGTTGCGAATGCACGCGAAGGATACGTGAAGCGCGGGTCACCGTATCCTGGGAGGGGAGCGACGTATTCTGTTTCTGAGTTAATTTCAACCTCGGAGGATGACGGTGATGCTGATGGCGAAGGAGGAGTGTTGTGGGAGGAAGGGGTGGAAGGTGCGGGGGCGGAAAGGTCAGTTGGTGAGGGAGAAGAGGGTACGGAGTGGGAAGCTGGAGTTTGGTACGAGGAGTGTGAAGAGGTTGTGTGGTGTGAACGTGGGGAAGCAGGGGAATTTGGCACACTGAGGTGCGTTGAGGGCTCTTTGTTTTCGAGGATCGAGCCAATGCTTGTTGACGTATCTGGCCGGGGTTTAGGTTGGGAACGTGAATGATGGGAGTGAGTACTCGGGCTGCTGGGACCGACGCTGTTACTTGTCGACCCTGAATACGCATTCGGTGTCAGCGGCTGGGGAAGTGTTTGGGGTGGAGGAGGTGCGTCATTCAGCGACCCTCCCATCAGACGGTCCATGAAGCTTGATTTCATGGGATGAGGGCAATGCTGGTGTACGATCCTCAAGAACGATTGGAACGCTGTTCTTGGTCAATACTGAATCATATATGGCTTCGTAACACTCACCAAAATCATTCCCAATATCCAGACATACCCATTCTCCCTCGTCATCCCTTTTTCTTCTCTCCTTCTTCTCTCTTTCCCTCTCCTTCTCCTGTCTCTCGCGCTCTCTCTGCCTCGTTTCCAACTCCCGTTGTTCCCTAATTCTTGCCTCCCGTCCTCTTTGGTCCTCCAACTCCCTTTCGTGCTCCGTCTGTCTCTTCTTATCCTCCCTCCTCGTCTCGTATAACCCGTACCGATACCCAGCCCTCCGGTTTACAAACAACCCGTCATCTAGATCTAAATCATCATCATTCTCGTATTCCTCCCCTATGCCTTCATCTTGCAAAGGTGCGCTACTTCCATGAGAGGATGCACTCCAAGTACTGTCTCCATGGCCATGGCCGGAGGTGGAAGGGGATCTCAGTGACCTGAAACTTCTGGAATGATGCGGAGGTGGTGCGAAAACAGGACTCGACAACTCAGCATCGTCATCCTCATTCTCTCGGTTCTCCACCTCGCGTTCATCATCAGACGAATGCAGTTGTCCGATCAACCGCTGACTCGGCTTCTTCGTCAACATTTCTTGTTGTGCTCCCTGCGTCTGTCGTTGAACCATTCCTTGCCCTTGCATTTGCGGCCCGCTAGCAAGACCGTGACTCGACCCACCGGTAGGAGGAAGTCCAGAAATTGGAGGAGCGGTTTCCCTGGAAGGTATATGTATGCGTCCACCGAGCGTGACTGCCCCAGCCCTAGGTCTACTATCCGTATCCATCTCCCTCTCGACGCGTTTGTCCACTTCTACCTGCACGATGACATTCGGGACATCCAACCCCCCGGAGTTCTTACTCTTGTCCATCGCAGCCTCCAAGTCCTGATTTGGATCCCGAATTTGAGACGTAGAGGACTGGCCCGCATATTCAATCTCTTCTTCCTCCTCAACCCCGTATTCCTTGGCAGGATGGTCTGGTACGTCATCAGGATATGGCTCGACGATGTCATGATCGTCATCACTGTCTTCTTCATCCTGTGGCTCCTCCTCGTCCAATTCCTCGTCCTCTTCGGTACTCTCAACACCACTCGTCTCGCTTCTGCCCCGATCCCAGGAGGCAAATTCGATTTGTGTATCGTCGTCGTCGTCGTCTTCCCCGCTTGACGCTCCAGCGGATCCACCACTACCCCCTGCTGTACCACGAGCACCACCCACGACAGTTGTGCTACTCATCCCCTGACTTGTATCGCCACCACCACTTTCTGTGGCAGTTGTGGTAGTTGTTATCGTGTTTGTGCTCACAGACCTCGATGCAAAATGCGGCCGGAAGCCCACTCCATACTCGCTCAAAGTCCCCTGCTCGTGGCCAACTGTGCTAAGTTGCACTGTTGAGGTACTCGCTGAACCAGAAGCAGCTGAAAGAGTGGAAACAGATGTAGTAGAGGTGGTGGCAGCGGCAGCAAACTGAGCCTCGATCTCCCGCTCGCGTTGGATTTGCATCCGGGATTCACGTTCCATCTCTTTCTTCGCTCTCTTCTTCTTGCCCCAGTTCCAGAATGCGACGTTCAACGAACCGAGACCCCAATCCTTATCCTTTTCCTCTCTCTCCCTCTCTTTACCCTTGCCCTTCTCCTTCTCACGTTCCCTTAATTCTTTCTCCTGCTTCGCCCGCTCCTTTTCCAGTTCCCTCTCCCTCTTTCGCCTCTCTTTCTTCTCCTTCCTCTCTCTCTCCTCCACTGCCTCCTTATAGGACCGAGCTTTACTAGGTATTCCGCCACCAAAGATTTGAGCCGCCAGCACTCCATGAATATCAAGGTCTGTGTCGTGCGAAAGCGATTTAGACGATAATCGCTGATCATGATCGTCCTTGTATATGCGATCCTTGCGAGGACGGCTGGGAGTTGGTCCTCTCCCTCCAGCAGCCCCATGTGCAGGTCGTTTCCCATTTGCACTCACACGATACTTGTAAGGGTGGTAATACCCTTCTTCAGGGTAGATGGGCTCGCCCAGTCCCCTTATCGTGGAATCGCCGCCCGTCGACTCCGTCATAATGCTATTCTCATCCATATTCTTACTCCCTTGATTCCCTCCACCGGACCCCCTACCGCCTCCGCTTGCCCCGCGTCTTCGAGACCCATCCCGACCAGAGCGCATTCGCATCCTTGTCTTCGCTCTGGTAAGGTACATGGGCTCAGGGCGAAGTCTACGAGGACATCTCCACAACGGTCCATTGGAGCGTACACCGCCCCATTCGCCTGCGCGCTCCTTCATGTCTTCCAGGGCCAGCGTTATTGGGTCGATTGCTGTCTGGCGTTCCCGTTCCTCTTCGTCATCGGCTTCTTTTTCCTTATCCTTCGCATCGCCGTCGGGATTGTTGTCTGTGCTGGTGTTGGCCGCTGGGGCAGTGGCTGAAATGGACGCACTGGAGCGCTTGCGAAACTGCAGGCATACGACCCGTAATCCAGAAGCTTTCTGTTCTTCGATCGTAATAGGGAGGTATGTCGGGTCGAAGCGCGAGCCGACGAGCGGTGTAAGCTCACGAGCCTTGATATGTCGTTGTAGGTGTGTTGCATTTCGAAAGCTGAAGTTATATTCTTTTGAACTGCCTACACTCGAGCCATGGTGTCCGTGCCCGCTCCCATGCCCGTGTCCGTGATTGCTGTGATGGGATGGGCGAAGGGGATCGTTGGAATCGGAGTCTGAGAGCCCTTGAGATACATATTGCTGCGGGCGTGGGATAGGAAGATTGAGAGCTGGGATGAGGATGTCAGGAGTGACTGCCGGGTGGTCTACAGGTGGAGTAAACCCGGTGTATGCGAGGTAACGGACGAGATGTTGCGTGTCCGTGAGCGACACAATGTCTTTGAGAGGAAGTATGTGTGTAGCATCCCCACTCTGCGTTGGTAGGCACAAGTACATTAGAATGATTCGGATGAGAAGAAAGGGGGCAAAGGGCACGCACCTCGCGGTCCCTGAGAACAGCCAGAGTACCATTTTGTATACGAACCCAACGCTCCCTCCACTCAACACGCACAAGTCGGTTCGGATATTGCATCGAATGCCCCTTCTTGTCCCTCCTATTACTCTCCCCGGCACCGCCACCCAAATTCTGCGCAAGCCCATAGTGATATACATTGACGCCCATACCAAGTCCGCCTGTAGTTGTTCCAGCACTGTACACCCCATACCGATATGGATCCATTGCCTGATTCGTAGTACCAGTGCCAGCCGCGTACTCGCTCCACGTTCCCCGCCAGACGATACGGAGTGTGCGCACCCAGCCTTCCCAGTACGGTTGCACGTACGCGTCAATCGAACGAGGGATCCGTGTGAGTGTCATTTCAACACGGAGATTGGAGAGTTTGGCACCATAGTATTCAACAACCCCGACGTTTGCACCCGCGCCAGAGTTGAGATTCATCGCTTTGAGGATTTGTGCTTGTCGAGCCGCCCTTCCACCCCCTTCTTTTCCATTCTTGCCGGCCTCCTTAGCCTCAGCCTCGAACCGCTTCTTCAACTTCTTCCTCAACCGCTCCCTTTCCCGATGTCGATCCGGATTCCAAAGGTGATAGACCTGGTATTCGTACAGTGCATGTGTAGAGGGAAAACTCAACCCGTGCAGCTCGATGAGCTCGAACTCGTTAATGTTGAACCACTCCACTTGCGAGTCGTCGTCTGTGAGGAGTTGACCCGTGGAGTAGCGCGTGAGAGTCCAGTGGTGAGGGTTTACACCGCCTGGAAAGCGGTCGGCGTCGGGAGCGGTATAGGTCGGAGATGTTAGGGAGTTGCTGTGTCCTGGAGTGGATTCCGTATCACTGTGTGCCTGTGAGGGACCAATACGTCCGCCTGGAACCATGCCTGGGTGGTCCTGTCCTATACGGACTTCATCTCCCCCAGCTTTCGCTTTGCCCTTCCACTTCTCCCTGCCGACACTCGAAAACCCACTCAAACTGCCATCATCGCTGCCACTCAGCAAATCTTCATCTGTATCACTCAACCACCCCTTCCCTGCCCCTGTATAACCACCCACTTTCTGTGGAGGCGCAAATACGATGGGACTCGCAGGCCTCGTCCTTGGGTCTGGAGCAAACGTAATTGGACTTGGGGGCCGTTCAGTAGCTGTGCCTGATTTCGGGGCAGGCGCAAACACGCGCGAGGGGATGCTTATCTGGAAGAAGCGGTGAATAAGCCAGAGTTTGAGTTGTCGGATCGTCCAGGTGGGCTCGATATGCGTTGTCAGCCATTGGTCGTGCTGTACTACCGAGTTGGACACAGGCTGAGTATAAGTTTATCGACGCGAAGAGCAACCTACTGAAGCGGCATGTGATAACAATTTTCTTGGAATCGTTGGAGGTATCGAGCATGGGTTTAGTGGTGGAGAATAGGCGTGGACATCAAGAAACCCGCCGCATCTCCATCGATGTGTTACAGTTATGGTCGTTTCCCAGAATGCAACCCTGTGTTCACACTCTGATAAGATAATGATGAAATCTTATCTTACGGACACCAGCGGATGCCACCTGGCTCGCGTAGAGGATCAACAATCTTGTGTTTATATCATTCTACAGTATTAACCGTGCTGGAAGGATATGTAGTAAGCTTCCAGTAATCCGAGTCTCTGGAGTAGCATTTAACTCTCTTCCCATTACCGAGAGCGTAGTGCACATTTGCGCCTTCACCGAACAGCTTGCACAACGTTAGTCACGCTGTTCCTTCTCAGACGATCTTGTTACGAGATTCAGGAGCAACCTACGATCACAACGTCAGTAGAACAGATAGAAGGTATGCAGATGTATAAACTCACATTTTTCGTCAAGCTCTCCAGAGCAAGACTAGAGAGATAAGGGGGCAAGCCATTCCAGATATAAGGTATTATTTGGAACTCGAAGTTGGCTAGAGACGTGTCCGTCAAGGACCCCAAAGGCCGGCTCAATTAGAGAAGTCGGAAGAAGTACTGAAGTATGTAGAAGTATCGTAGCTCCTTGTCCACCCGTGGATGGGGCCATGCAATATCCACGGAAACTTATCCCCTTGAAAAGCCCAGAAAGACTGTTAAACAAGATTAATCCGCAGTAGTTCCTGCATAGACAAATACCTAGTCCGAGAATGCACATTGTTAAGCACCCTAACTTTTCCCCGTCGCGTGACATTCCAGGCAATGGCGGATAGACACAGAATTCTTGGTCTGATCTGAGTCTTGCACGAATTTCAGGATGAATCGATGATGCGTGATAAAGGGGACATGCCTGAATCAGGCCCGTATCTGAGTTCTAGCACCCTCTGAGCGGAGATGGCCAAAGGTATGCTGAGCCTGTACTTCGGAAAGGCCGAGCACGTTGGCACGCACAAAAACCAAGCATTGACAGGTAACTGCACTCCTGAGCATCAACATTTGTTGAATGACCAGGAGGGCCTTCTAGAGGACGTGTGAGGGTGTAACAGGTCGAGTTCCGCCAAAGGATTACCCGAGTCGGTCCTTCCGCTTGGAGATATGGCCAGTGCAAGCAAGGCATGCAACTGGTCATTTAACACAAGCGGGTTGCAATCCCCAACAAAGCAAGACACCGCGGCTGGGTAAATGAAAAGACCTGCAGAACGTTGATGAGCGCTTCGAGGCTTTGCTCAGGTGACCATGATGCTGGCATCTTAGCTGGCGGATCAATACGTCACCTCACACAGAATTAGGTTGCGCAAGGCTGTCGATTATATTCACCAGAAGCTGTATGACTGGTTGTTATATACATACAAAATAAAACAAACAAGGGCATGACTATTGCGCAAATGGTACTAGGGTCACTGAGGTGACAGTACTTAAATAAACAGACAAGCCGAGCGAAATGGTCGTGAACATGAATGAGTGAAGACGAGCAGGTTGGATAGGTAAGTAAGTCAAAGGTCGAAAGTGAGCGGAGAAGTTAAAAGGTGTCTCGAGGGCCGTATTGAGCACATGTGCGGTATTGACGGCTAGGTGATCTGGTACTTGCACCACACCGTGGGAGTTCCGGCAAGGATCCTCGGAAACCAAGACAGATACAGGCACGTCGACAGGGAAACTAATCAGACTCCTTCCCAGCCGTTGGGACGCTCTTATGTCAGCGGACGTTGATCCGAAGTTCTACCGAAACTTCGTCAACTGCTAACGCGTCCCAACGACTGGCACAATTGTACGATGGTCGTGTTTGGCTATGGCTTCCCCCCTGCATGTGACATCTCGTTATGTGCGCCCTTCCCGCGCATAGTTACCAAATTAATCCCGTGCGCCGTTACCAAATTAATACACAATACACTTGAGCCCCATATGCACCATAAAAGAACCCTCCATATTTCCGGATGAGGCGTGGCTAATATTGGAATGAAACCCATGACATGGTCGGAGAGCTCAAGGAGCTCTGATTGCAGAGATTCAGTAACTAGCTCAAATGTCCATGGATACATGGTTGTCGGTGAGTGCTCATAAAGGGCACCCGTTATTTCAGTGGCATTCTCAGTCATCTTGCCATGATCTTCAGCTGAACACTGAATATAATGCTCTTGACAGCAGTGGTTGTCAAGTTGGCCTCACGAAGAATAGAAAGCATGCCTGCATAAGGGGAGTAGGTGGCCATGTCATGAGGTGGAGAAGTTATTTTTATTGGTGGTATGTTCAGTCCCTCAAAGCCTACCAATAGTTGAGAAGGTATATTTATTTGTTTCTAACATAGCTATTCAGCAGTGAGCATAGATCGAGTATTGAGTGGGTCAGTCACATAGATGGTGTACTAATCTGGCAATGGTGCACAGGATTAATTTGGTAACTATGCATGGAAAGGGTACACATAACAAGATGTCACATGCAGGGGGGAAGCCATAGCCAAACACAACCATCATACAATTGTGCCAGTCATTGGGATGTGTTAGCAGTTGATGAAGTTTTGGTAGAACTTCGGATCAATGTCCACTGACATAAGAGTGTCCCAATGGCTGGGAAGGAGTCTGGAAACTAATGTGCAATGTGCTGTGGAGCCCAGTACTGCCAGACTCTGAGTGTGTCATCAGGGATGGGAATATGTGATGCAGAGGACCACAACCCAGACAAAGGGACAAGTGAGATTTCACCAGAACTATGATCTGCTAAAGTTTCACTAACATTGGGGGGATTGAACATGTCATATTGGAATGTTGGTTTGAGAGTTCTGTTGTTGAATTTCTCCTTGCCACCAAAGATGCTGGTGGGGCTCAAGTTCTTCTTATTGACAGGGATTGCTGGACTGAGAAGCCCACCAAGGACTTTGGGAGAAGAGGAGGGTGCCTTGAAGGAGTTTTTGTGGCTGAGTTTCTCTCTGTTGGTACCAAGGGGAGACCCAAGTTGGGAATAGCTGCCACTATTTGATAGTCTGGACAATGCCATTAGTCAAGTAATAATTTGTGGGAACAAGACATACACTGAGGAGTTGGCAATAGTGGTCAATCTCCCAAAGGTGCCAAGGGAATATCTAGCATGCTTGGCAGCAGATCCAAGAGCAGAGTGGTAGTGTTTCTTTGCCTCATTTGTAAAGCTGAAGAAACCAAAGAAGATGAAGGCATAGGCAATGCACAACCATCTGCTCAGCTCAAGAGAAAATTCACCCCTGGGATCATGCCTCCAGAATATAGCTGGGATCTGGTCAACACAGGAGAATCCAGCATGAGTATCCTGCCAGCTGATCCAAGGTTTGATGCCATGGGAGGAGTTGTTGCAGGTGAAATAAATGGCTAGGGGAACAGTGCAGAGGGCATCAGTGCCAGCAAGAGCCATGATACAGAAATATTGACTGGGAGTGAGGTTGGAGTGGCCAGAAAGAAAGACCTTGGATTTAGTATGTGCCTGATTGAAGGCACAGATGCTGAGGATGGCATAAATACCGGAGATGAGACCAATGCAAATTGGAGGAGCATAGACAAGCAAGATGGCAACCCAAGTAAGATAGGTAGCATGCCAGCATCCAACATCCTCAAAGATGTTGAAATGATGACCTTGTGGGATGTAGTCTGTATTTACACCAGTGGGTATATTTAGATATGTAAGCCTATGGGGGCTTACTTAGAGCTTTGACCTTACATTCACACCAAAGTACTATAAGCCTGATATATTGGGTGTCCTATGATGTGTGGGTATAAGGTCAGCTATCTTCACAATAGCTGACAACAAGAAATATAAGGAATGCATTTTGATGGATTAAGTAATCCATCAATGTCAAGGATAAACAGAATTAAAAACAATTAATTATAAAAACAAGTGATTTCAAGACAAGAAAAGGAGATGATCATGACAGTAAGGGCTCAGCCCTTACACACCCCCCATTGAGACCATAGGATATGGTCAAGAATGCAGGACACAAATAGCACAGCTACTTGTGGAGATGAGAGAAGAGTGGGGATGCATATAGTGCCCAGCCAGCAGTGGAATGGAAATGAGGTGAAGGGTCACCTTGTTGAGGATGCAGGAATGGGGCTGACTCGCTCATGAGGGCAAGGAGGACAAGCATGAGCAAGAGGAGGCAATGGAAGATGATTCACCTATGAGGTTTTGGGATGATGGGGTGGAGGCATTGGCCTTGGCCAGGGTGGCAATGGGTGGGTGGTTGGGCACAAGGGCAGAGGCATTGGCCTCAGTCATGGCTGTGTCCTGGAGATGGTCCTCAGCAGTGACAGTGGTCACAGTTACAGAGGTGTTGGCCTCAGTCATATGGGTATCTGCATTGAGCATCACTTCAGGCTCAGGAGGGGCTGAGTCAATGATACTCAGCATGGGAGGAGGTACTAGCCATTGCTGGGACAGTGGTGGTTCCCACAACTGGTGGGGATAGTTGTGGTTTTGGAGGAGTCAGAAGAAGGGGGAGGCACCAGCTAGTAACCAGTCTCAGGGAACAAAGTGTTCCCCCTTATTCTGTCATGTGTTCCTGTGTTTGAAATACAGGAATTGGTTGAGATCATCACTTGTGGAGTGTCTCCACCCATCCCACTCTGCAATTGCTGGAGGTTCACCATATTGGTTGAGGTATGTGACCCAGCGATTGTCATGTTTGTCATATAGGTTGTGGTGTAGCTGGTCACCATGATAGGTGTGGTTCAACCACTACAACCCAAATAGGTATGCATGGTCTACCCATGAAATGGGTATACTGCTATGAATAAGAACATGAGCCACATCATTGAGACTCAAGTTATGGGCAGCATAAGAAGACATTTCTAAGGGCCATATAGAGAATATGGGTTCTTTTTGTGGAGCATAGGAGTGTTCTTGGGGAATGTGACTATTGTAACCAGATATGAGCTCATGGTACAGGTTTGGGGTTGCAATGAGGATGGTGAAAAGTCACATGAATTTTTGCAATGCACTCTTGTTGCTGGGACTCAAGGCACAGCCTAGGCCATACCCAAATATGCTACATCAATGCACTAACCTTCAACATTTGAATGCAATGCCATTGAAGGCATTGTGGGTGTGAGGGTTTCCATGGATGAGAAGATATTGACCTAAAAGGTCAATATTCAAGAGTTGTGGGCCAGTGGGCATTGGGAGACCTTTGCCCTTGTTTCTCTTGAAGGCATTCCTGGGGCCATGATCTTGCACAGCACACTGGATGGGTTCAAGCCTGGTCATGTATTCCTCCTGCATTTCAGGAGGTTGGAAGTCCAGATTGTACCTATCAAGGTTTAGGATAAATTCTATAGCATCATCATGATGCTCTGGGAGAGTTGCTGACATGATGCTATGCAGTTTGTGAAGCAAGAAGTATACCTTGAACCTGCTGTGAATGTTGGAGAGGTGGTTGTTCATGAACTGCCATAACCAGATGACTTGTCTTGGGGTCATAGGTAAACCACATCCTGCAATATGGTGCACTGTGCCCTTGTTACTATGTTTGAATTCTTGTCCTTGGAGATCAGTATTGGCAGCAATCCAGGCATTTGTACCTGTGAACATGGTGTTTGTTTGCCAGTAGTAATATATGTCATGTGACAACATCCCTCACATGGAGTTGTCACATTCTCTGATACTGGGCTTGGTACCCCAGAGTCCCCAGAAGTCAG
>JAEUWS010001256.1:0-11836 GCA_018524945.1 Podaxis sp. C-F-92630
TCCAAATGATTGGGGGTCAGGGTTTCCTGCAAGGGGCCCCTTAGATGGGCACCTGAAATCATGCCTCATGCTCAAGAGGAGGCATCCTGTGGAACGGATTGGTCAGCAATCTGTGACCATGTTGCAGATGCATTTTGTGACATTGATATCACAAACACCAATGATGAACAGGGACTCAAATTCCTGACGTCCCTCCTCAGTTTTGTCACCAGCTATTTGTCTAACTGGGCTAACAATGGCGACATGTCCTCCTTTGATGGAACCTCAAGTATCATTTCCATATTACAATCAATTGCTCATTCTGACACCTTACGCAACAAATCAGTCCCTTTCAACAAAGGTACTCTTCACCTTTATGACTACATAGCTATGCAATTCCCATCCTCCCCTCCCTCCTCACAAGATGCCTTTGGGACACTCCAGGGCTCTTCCATTCTTGACGCCTCTGGGATACTCCAGGGCTCATCCCCTTCCAAAGACACCACTGGGTCTCTCCAGGGCTCTAAACCTTCCCCCACTCCCACACCCATGTCGAACATGACCCGCACTCAACGTAAGTGGGACAAATGCCCTCAAGCACCACCTACGCCTTCTCCTGCCACCACTCCCAACAAGCAAGATGAAGAACTCAATCGAGTCCTCGCTGCCAACCAAATTCAGTTGGCTAATAAACCAGGTGAGTCATCCACCTCCTCTAGAGACATTGACATGGCCCCCCCTCCCAAATCACTTCCTATCATTCCAGAGGCTTCCATCAACCCCTCCGAACCTCCCACCATCCCTCCCCCCCTCGCAGATGCCCAGGAAAAATCCTGGACCAAAGTTACCAATTGCAGGACCCACAAAATCATCGCTCCTGCTCACCCCCCCAAGAAACCATCCCTCCCTCCCCCTCCCCCTGTCAACAACAAAACCAAACCAAGGTCTAATGCTCCCTCCCTGTCTACTCAAAGAGCTAACTATGCTAGAGCTGCTTCATCGCCAGCTCCTTCCTTCTCACCAGACGAGCTTCTAAAATATACAGCTCTCCAAAATCAATTCCCACAAATGTCTCCAGTAGACATTATAAATTTCTTGAGGTCATCAGGAGACGTCAAATCCCAACCTCAAAAACCACCTTCTCAACCTTGTCCCTCCCCTACTAGGCCCAAAGTGACTCAGGGCCCATCCTGGAAAAATATCGTTGTTCCTTTCAATGATAGTTTCAAACCAGTTTCTCTCCCTTCTCTTGACCTAGTGGTTAGGAACTGCAACAACGCCCTCTACCAAAAGGGCTTCTCATTAAGGGTTGAATCAGCCCACATTACTGAGCATACACTTTGGCTCAATACAAACAAAGTGGCCTCCAATGAGGAACTCCTCATCGTTAAAAAAGGGATCTGCGATGCAAACAGGTCCTACTTCGCCTCTCCTGAACTTCGCGACTCGGTTCAACCCACCCTACCGATGTCTAAATCTTTCATTAAACTAACCAACATCCCCTACTTCCACCCAGATGGCACTCCTCACACGGCAGAAGACTTTTACGACACCATCATGTCTACCGAATATAGCAAGACACTCAATCATATTGTTGGCAAACCAAGGTTCTGCCGAGTATCACCACACTCAGACTCTGCGAATCTCTTCTTCGATCTATGGGATTCACAATCAGCCACCAGGGCCAAACTCCTCATCAACCACACCATTCTCATCGAGAATCGTGTGTGTACCTTCCATGGCGCCACTATGCACACTGCTAATCCCCTTTGCACAAGGTGTTGGAGATGGGGCCATCCCACCCACCTATGCAAAGCACGCAACCCTTGTTGCGCTATCTGTGGTGATCCACACCACACTGAAAATCACTGCCGCGATGGATTTTGCTGTTGTGGCAAACCTGGTCTGAACCCCCATGACCCCACTCCAGCCAATATCACCATCTGCCCCCACATCGAAGGCTTCAAATGCCTCTCATGCGACTCTAAGGACCATAAAGTCAACAGCGACAAATGTCCTTTCTTCAAACATCGTTTCGATTGGGAGTGGCTTAGTGCTAAACTCCAGGAACTTAAAGCAGAAAAGAATCACCGCGATTTCAACTCCAGGGCCATAAATGTCTAATATGACCTTATCTTCCCCTCCTTTATTGTCTCAGATTTCAATCTTGTTTTATAATGTACAAAAGAATCATAAGACTGTTGATACTCTTTTATCGGATCCTGTATTCCAGAACTTCCACCTTCTATGTCTACAAGAGCCCCCTTTAGGTTTTGTGTGTAACATTCCATCCTTTGAGGACTCTGAAGGAGACCCCTTAGAAGGACCCCCTATAAATGGCAACTGGTTAGCCATCATTAACAAAGCACATAAATCGTGCACTCTTACCTATGCTAATATTTCTATTTGGCATTTACTTCCCAGAGCTGAAACCGGTATTGTTGACTCACCAGACTTTCAACTCATTTCACTTTCTCTTTCAAAGAAATTCTATTTTCTTAACATATATTCTGATTCCAAAAATGACTCCTCTATTAATTACTTAGAATCATGTAATATCCCTTCCTCCATTACATGTGCCAGAGGAGACTTTAATGTCCATTCACTGGAATGGGATCCTAAAACCACTCATCACTCAGCCAAAGCCAATCGATTTGTCAAATATATGAACAACATGGGCCTTACTTTATCCACGCCTGATAACCCACCGGATCAAATCTACACTCATATTCCAGATGATCCAAACAAAGGCAACACTGTCATTGATCTTGTGTTCTCGATCGATCATGACATCAATCCCACACACTCTATTCGACACGACTTGGCTATCAAATTGGATCACATTCCTATATCAGCAATGATAAATGTCTCTGCACCTATCCCAGCACCCTACACCAAATTCTCGATCCCCAAAGACTCTGAGGAAGAAATGGCCTTCTTAACCAATGTCATTGTAGAGGCGGAAAAGCTCGCCCCATCATTCAATAACATCAATGACCTCAAATCGTATGCTGATAACCTTCATTCCATAATTACCAACAAATGGAATCAACACACTATCCCTATCCGATTGTGCAAATGATCTAAACCCTGGTGGAACAAATTGTGTTCAGAAGCAATTCAGAACTTCCGCCATCATAAATCGAAAGCCAATTGGAAAAAATTCCGTCAAATGACTCGCATAGCCAAACGTACATTCTATGATAACAAAATCATGGAAATATCCAACAAGAAATGCAGGCCTTGGGATCTTATGTCCTGGATAGGCAAATGCTCTCTCCCTCCTACTGAGTCTATTTCTTTCTGGGGAAAAACGTGTGATGACCTACCTTCCTTATGGAATGCATTACATCAAACATACAACTCAGTGTCTGATCACCCTGTTGCCATTGAAGAGGTTATATCTCATCTTCCTCCCCAACCTATACGAGAATTTACCCCTTTCTCTCATCAAGAATTGTGGGATGTGCTCAAACCATGTTCCAATTCTTCTACACCGGGCCCAGACCATCTCTCATGGGCCCACATCAAATCACTCATGTCTCACTCAAAATTCAGACATGATTTTGTTGACTTCGCTTCAAATTGCATCTGTCTCTCATACTGGCCAGACTATTTTAAGGACTCAACTTCAGTGATCATTCCCAAACCGAACAAACCACACTACAACACTCCTAAAATGTTTCGACCTATTGTCCTTCTCAACACTCTCGGTAAACTTATTGAGAAGATGTTGTCTAAACATATGCAATTTGACACCACCTCTCTCAAATTAGTCCACCCCCTTCAATTTGGTGGACTCATTCAACATTCAACCGAAGACGCAGGCATCTACATCACTCATTTAGTATGTGAAGGTTGGAAAAAAGGCCTCAAATCAAGTGTCCTAGCTTTCGATGTCGCACAATTTTTTCCTTCAATAAATCATTCTCTTCTCACAGCTATTTTATCTTGTCACGGATTTCCCAAATGTGTTGTTTCCTTTTTCATTGACTATCTTTCAAATAGGACTACTACTTATTCATGGAACAATTTCTTGTCTCCATCTTTTGCAGTGTCAGTAGGAGTAGGTCAGGGCTCTGCCTTATCTCCCATTCTTATGGCTCTTTTCCTTTCCCCATTACTATACCAATTCTCTAAATCACCATCCTGTAAAATAGTCTCTTTCATTGATGACGGACTACTTTTAGTACAATCTGAATCATTCTTTTCAAATGCTTTCTCTTTAGGTACTATCTATGGTCATATTGAACAATTCCTCATCTCCATGGGTCTCGCTCTTGAACACGACAAGACCAAGATTTACCATTTTTCCAATCGCCCCTCACAAGAGCCTAATCCTCCTGTTCATATTCATCCTGCTGGCTCTGATCCTATCACCATTCACCCGAAACCTTATCTGCGATATTTGGGTTTCTAGTTCGATCGCAGACTCACATTCAAGGAACACATCCGTTTCTACTCCACCAAGGCGCTCTCTACCGTCAAGTGTATGAGACTCCTTGGTAACTCCATCTGAGGCCTTTCTCCCAAGAACAAGTGCCTCCTCTACAGATCATGTGTAGTTCCTATCGCTACATATGGTTTTTGACTATGGTTCAATTGTCATGGGCACTGTAAAGGCCTCATTAAACAGTTAAACAAAATGCAACATGCTGTGGCCATCTGGATTACTGGAGCATTCCACACCACCCCATCAGGTGGGATTGAAGCCATCGCCGGCCTCATCCCCATTCACCTCCATCTGTTCAAGCTAGCCAAACGCTGCTCATTCAGATTCCACACCCTCCCTAATACTCATGGCCTTAAAATCCTCACCTGGGACATCAATCACATTGAGGCTCGGGAAACCAAAACCCGCTCTATGGTGCTAGACTTCATCTCTGATGCCCAACTCATCACCAACTCTTTCCAACTTCTCCACCCACTTGCTAAACCTGGGAACCACATCCTCGATCTGTTCCCTAAACAAATCTCATTCCATAGGATTCCTACTCCTGTGGATGACACTACTCGTGCCCAACATCTTGAAGCTGCTTCGGCAATTAGAGATCAGGCTTTCTCTTCTTCCTCTTCCCTAGTTGTAGCTACAGACACTTCTGTCCCTACTTCTTCTTCCTTTTCCGCTCTGTCTTCTTATTTAGTTCTCAACTCCTCTGATACTGATATTCTGTCTTCTCGAACTCTCCCTTGTGGGGAGGTTCTTTCTTCAGATGCTGAATCCTATGCACTCTGACTTGGTCTCTTTTCCGCCATATCTCTTGCCTCTTCTATGAAATGTAATCATATTGTAGTTTTTATGGACTCTATTGCTTTGGCTGAAAGACTATTTTCTTATGGCCCTCACAGTGCTCATCAGGACTCTGTTAGGCTGGCCCCCACTGTTCGTAACTGGCTATCATCCTCCCCTCTTAACCAGATTGACTTCTGGTATATCCCTTCCTTGGCAAAGTGGTCTGTTCATCATCAAGCTCACCACCTTGCCATGTCTATCCGTATTCACAACAACAAGCATTTACCATTCCGCACATCACTTGGCTATGTTCGTAAACACTACACCGACAAGTGCCTATCCAAGTGGAACGACTTAATGTCATCACCAAACTACTGTGGCCACAATTGGCTCAATCTACACTCCATGGATATGGCACCCATCAAGCCATCCTACGCCGATGGCAGCTCATGGATGAAATACTCCATGGGTGCCGACCTCAACCTATGTGCACGCTTTACCCGTTGCATAACCAATCATGTGCCCATTGGTGCTTTCAGAGAGCGCTTCTTCCCAGGGCGTCATATTAACACATGCATGTGTGACAGTGAGACGCTGGAAACCCATGAACACATATTGAACGATTGTCCAAAATACCATCGTCCATACAGAGATTGGAACAATATGTTCTGGCTCCAAAATTTCCTTACTGACAATCTGACCGCTTTTGCTTTTGTGAACCAAATTCCTCAGGGTCCAGTTACCCTCGAACAATATAATACACGCCGCCTCTCAAGACAGGAGCAACTCTCTCTCCACGGAGCCCCGGATGTTCATTGAGGACTTCTCTTGTTTATATCTGTACTATACCTAGGTAGCTTGCCTCATAGCTAGCTCCCCCATTCCTCATCTCTCTCTATTTCATTTCGTGTCTGCATTTTTCCTTTTCTTTTGTTTTGATCTTGGGACTGCTATCGCGCGCCTGTTTGTAGTAGCTAGTCTATTGCAATAAACTTTGATTTAAAAAAAAAAAAAAAAAAAAAAAAAGAGAGAAGGGCAGGGGGCCTGGTACCAGATGGTGATGGGTCTCACCACCAAGCATTGTCATTGGCAGGTGGGAGGAAGTGTAGGGGGCCTGGTACTAGATGTTGATGGGTCCTGCCACCAAGTGTCATCATCAGTGGGTGGGAGGAAGGGTGGGGGGACTGGTACCAGATGCTGATGGGTCCTACCACCAAGTGTTGTCCTCAGTGGGTGGGAGGAAGGGTGGGGGGCCTGGTACCAGGCATTGGTGGGTCCCACCACCAAACATCATCATTGAAGAATGGGGAGAAGGGGGGCCTGGTACCAGATCCAAAGTCACCTGGTATTGGGCATTGATGGATCCTGCCATGTGTTGTCACTGGCAGGTGGAAGGAGGGAGGGCCTGGTACCAGGTGTTGGTGGGTGTCACCACCAAGCATCATTGTCAATGAGTGGCAGGAGGGGCTGGTATCAGGTGTTGATGGATCCCTGCCATTGCATTGTCATCAGCAGGTGGAAGGAGGGGGAGCCTGATACTGGGCATTTACAGGTCATCATCACCACCACAGAGGTCCTACTACCTGGTGTTGTTGGGTGAACCCATTGCCTGTATCTCAAATGTGTTAGTGAGAGAGCAGCAAGGAAGTGGAGGTAGGAACCAACCTTCCATAGTGGCTCAATATATGAGAATGGCCAATGGGCTCCAGAGCCCTTGGTGATGTTTGTTTGTGTATGGCAATGTCTCCCCAGATTTCCCCAGGGTCTGATGTTGACTTTCACATCACATTGGCATTCTCTTTCTCTCACACTCCCATCTACCAGCAACCTTGGCTGCCCATGTTGTGTGGAACCTCTGTGCAGTACCTATTGTCAGGAGTGCTGCAACAACCTGGTGAAGCACAATTGGGTGGCCTCAGACAAGAGGCCAAAGGTGTCCACAAAAACATGCCATCTGTGTAACCTATGTGGTTGTAGGGCAGAATGGCTTTGTGGAGGAATGTCAGTTCTCCACTGCAAGGCCATACTTGGGTTATAAAACACCCTTGTGTGTGACTCCCTTAAAATGGAGATTTTCCTTGCTGGTGCCCTCCTGGCTGACTTGTGGGCTTATTGTGGTGATGTAGGGCTCTGTGTTGCAGGAGGGATTACTTGTGTTCTCTATGCAAGTTGGGTATCAGGGGGATTTTGATGTGTGTTCATTGCATGCTTGTTCTTGCATCTTGTATGCAAGCTGGGCACTGGGGGGTTATTATGTGTACTCATTATGTGCTTACACTTGTGTTTCATGTTAGGTTGTGTCATGGCTGTGCCCATGCATGATGACTCAAAGGGGCTGGGGGTTGGGTGCTATTGGGTGCTATCAGAGCATTTCAGTGTCTGCCTTAGGTGAGTTTGTTTCACTTCTGTCTAGTATGCCTTTGCTCATCACACTCTCTGGGCCTAGGTCCCACATATTCTGTGACTGCCTTTATTAGACTTGTATCCCACTCAGCTGCATATACATATATACTATCATCCTAGATTCATACTGACTTGTTCCCTCTCTGTTAGTTAGCTCCTCCAGCTGTTTACCTGGTTCCAGCCTCTGTGTCTCCCACCTCTGTATCTCACCTCCTGCCTCTGTGTTGCCTCTGTTTCTCACCTCCTGCCTTCATGTATCTTGCCCCCTGTCTCTGTGTATCTCACCTCCTGCCTCTGTCCTCTGTGCATTCTGACCCAGCTATGTATATGTGTATATTGTTATCCTAGATTCATACTGACTTGTTCCATGTTCATTTGTCTGTTGTCCCTGGGCATATGGCTAGTCTTCATTGTCTTGGTTCATTCTCCTGTGTCTGTTGGCCATGGTAAGTCCTCCACTTTGTTTTATGTATTGGTAGATTGGTACTCATCTATCTCATAGGTTCTTGTTTATCCCTTTTCTGGTTGGTACTGTTACTTGCTCTATGACTTGCCCTGCTTATGTACCCTCAACAGCTCTTGCTTATTGGAGATATGTTTATTTTGTACAGAGCTATTTCTTCTTCACCTTTCTCTTTCTCTCCCCATTCCACCCATGTTTTCAGGGGTAGCTGGCCACTCCCTTGAAAATAATGGTTGAATGGGTTTTTAGTGTAGATTGTACTTTTTTTTTACAATCTTTTGTTTGGTCTTCTTATGTTCATAGTTGAATACTTGGTTATCTGTCACTGGTGTTATTTTTTTGCACACAGGCACTTATGTAATATTGAGTGAGAATATACAACCTTATCTTCCACTACCATCACTTGTCTCCCCACACCAACTCAGTACTACTTCTGATACAACATTCATGTCTGATAACCAGAAGACCCAAAAGTGGCCAAGGGCTGAGTTCCGACCTTCCGAACAATTGGAAAACTTTGAAGATTGGCATATAGATAATGGTCAATCAGCAGATGATCTGCAGATGACTCCTGATGATTCCAGTGGAAATGTGAGTTGTTTGACAGAGCTTGTGTTCCAAAAACTAAGGTGTGATAGTTTTGTATGTACTGTGGGGATGGTGGCAGAATTGTTATCTGTGATTGCCAAAGAGCAATGTGCCTTGACCGCTGCCTCTTAATGCCTGAGGTCCAGTATGATGATGATACCAGTGACTTTACATGTCCTAAATGCTGGCTTGAACACTCTCCCAATGATCCATATAAGGTATGTTGCACTTTCAAGCTGTACAATTAATGCGACTACCCAGTTCTATAGCCATTTTCTGCCATTCCAACCTCTATATTTGTTGAATCTACTCCATATACTTGTGGGCGCTACCCTTATATGCAGTTTGACTCTACTTGCATTCTGGTCTACCGGCTCAAAGGCTTGGACTCTGATATGTGTATCTCAAGATTGGTTTATGGTCATTTGAAGGCATATTTTCCCAATCCAACTCCTCCATCATTGATCTATCTCCTTGAGATTGGGTTAGACCTCCATGGTCCTGGAGGTGAGTGCCACTTTCAGATGTGGATCAAAGAGGTGGAAGATATGCTTAAACTGTGAGTTATTGTTCCCCATTTCCTTACTACTCTTATATATTTTCACTGATAGCTATAACTGGTTTATTGTCTTTATCTGGACACACTCAACCATTGATTCTGGAATGTTTTGGACATCACCAGAGCCAAATATGGGGTTACAGACACCAACATTCATATGAAATTTCGTTCATTATATATTATTCTCTGAAACTCAACAATCATCCAGTTCTTTTCACAGCTATTTCCCCCCAGTATTTTACAACATTTCAATTGAGATCCCATGGCTGGATTGTTTCTTATCACATGTGGAGGTCCATTCCTTCTTCCTGTGTGCCATATGGAAGTTTTTAATTTTGCTTCAAAGTAAGGTTCCTCCATTATATTGAAGGTTATTTAGACTCTAATTCCCATAGACACTTTTGGCTCACCATGGCTTTTGTCCATCCTGACTTCCATCCTACCTCTTGTCACACCTTTATGCTGGAGTTTTGCTGTCAGATATTTGTTTACCACAAACTATCTGACTTTCAGAACATATTGCATCTACACCCAGACTTGGGAGCTGGTACAGAGAGCATCCTCCTTATTCAGCATGGAGAGGCCTATCCATTTATCCTTCAATGGTCATCAAATCTGAAGCAGTCAAATGGCCAGCTCCTCCCTCAATCTTGTCCAAGTTGTCACATCCTCAATCCATGGCTTCTTGTATCTGGCCTTCCAAAGAAGCCAAAGGCAGGCAATTCAGGACCAGAGGATCAGAGCAAAGGTATGGGAATCATTCCTGTATCTTTTCTGGAACTTATTTTTCTGCATCAGATACAGTTGTATTGAAGTGTAGGAATTCTAAATGTAACTGAAAGGATGCATTTAAACAGATTGAGGAATCTATCTTTATAACTGCAGGGAGCCAGGTTGGGACTGGCCCCTTATATAACTTGGTTGGCCAATGGATTGGATACTATGTAAACAAGGAAGGCAATCCAGTAAAGGGCAGTGAATTCAAGTTGTATTGTCCAAAGGTGTACATTAAACTAAATCATGGACTTTACAAATACTTGTGGATGCTTCTGAAAGAATGATTGACTTGCTATGAAATACATCATTGTCTTTCAAGTAGTTGACAGCAGAAAAGAGACAACCATCAGAGATTCCTGGAAATTGTGTTTGTCTGATAAGATCTGGGATATCATTCAGGAGAATGATGAGTTCTGAATCAATAATCTTTGGTACAATGTTAGTTCTCCAGCCATCCTTCCACCTCCTTCCACACTGTGAGCTACTCTGACAACTGCACTGAAAAGGTGGTGGAAATAGCGCAACCCAAGTTCTCTCAGAGAGAAATGCTTCCCTAGCCTTTGAGATAATTGCAAAGGACTGGTATGGCACTTGTGCAATGTCCTCACTTGTAAGCTTACCAAGTGAGTCCATAACCAGAGCCAACATGGCAGGATGAATCCAACCTTGAACTTGGAACTGTACTGCAAGCTTAAGCTGCTGAGTCAGACTAAGAGGGGGTTGAAGCTCTCCCAATTTCATGATGGCAAAGCTCATGCCAGCCTCAACATTCCACATATGCAAAACACTAAGAATATTTACCAATAGGTCCTCTTGTAGTGGTAAAGGCTCCCAGTCACTACTAAAAGATGCTAAGTTAATATGTTCAATGTTTATCAGAGGTTTATAACATACAAGTGAGGATCTGTGATGCCAACAGATCCTACTTCGCCTCTCCAGAGTTGAGGGACTCTGTCCAACCTTCCCTCCCTATGTCCAAATCGTTCGTCAAATTGACGAATATCCCTTACCTCCACCCTGACGGCACTCCCCATGTGGCTGATGACTTTTTCGACATCATCATGTCCACAGAATATAGCGACATCCTCAACCACATGGTCAGCAAACCAAGATTTTGCTGTGTATCCCCTCATTCTGATTCCGCTAATCTATTCTTTGATTTGTGGGATTCCCAATCCGTGACTTGAGCAAAATTGCTCATCAATCACACGATCCTTATCGAGAATCGTGTTTGTACCTTCCATGGCGCTACTATGCGCACTGCAAGCCCCCTATGCTCCAGATGTTGGCAATGGGGCCACCCCACCCACTTATGTAAAGCACGCAACCCACGATGTTCTATCTGTGGGGACCCCCACCACACTGACAACCATCGACGCAATGGATACTGTTGCTGCGGCAAACCGGGCCCTAACCCGAGAGATCCTACCCCTGCCAACATCACCACCTGCCCTCACATTGAAAACTTCAAATGTCTTTCATGTGACTCTAAAGAACACCGCGTAAACAGCGACAAATGCCCCTTCTTCCATCATCGATTCGATTGTGAGTGGATGGCGAATAAGCTCCAGGAGCTTAAGGCGGAGAAAAACCGCCATGACTTCAACTCGAGAGCGGTCAATGTCTAATACGCCCTCACCCTCACCCCCCTCTATATCTCAATTTTCCGTATTATTTTATAACGTTCAAAAGAATCGCGAGACTGTAAACACGCTTCTTTCTTCTCCAGATTTCAAAAACTTTCATTTCCTTTTCTTACAAGAACCCCCATTAGGATTCGTACGTAACATTCCGTCCACTAAGGACTCTGAAGGAGACCCCTTAGAAGGACCCC
>JAEUWS010001249.1:0-11831 GCA_018524945.1 Podaxis sp. C-F-92630
GACATTAACAGCTTGTGAGTTAAAGCTGTGTCAGCTCTTCTCCTTGTGGAATTCTTTGAGCTTGTTCAAGATCCACTACTTATCAAAGTGGTGGCAGAAGAAGGGACATTTCTTGCTGTTGACATGATGATCATGGGTCCTCCAACATGGAACTCAACCCCCCATCTCCAAGCAGTCCACTCCCAAAGCTGCTCCCTCTGCTCTCCCATCTACTCTAGACAAATCCAAGGTCATGGACAATGACTGGGAGCCCACCTCACTGTCAGAAGTCCTCATAGACTTATCTCACAGTCTCAATGATGCTAGGCCTAAAGATCTTAATGGCCCAGATCCCTGCCTTTTCACTGCCCTCTGTGACCTCATTGCAGTCATAGAGGACAAGAATCTATTTGCCAACTGCAAACCCCCCTCCTCCAGGCAGTATTACTGCCCTGTTAATTGACACATGCAAACCATGCATTGAACATGAGCTGACTCATAGAATGGCTGACTCAGCAATGAAAAATGCTGACAAAGTATCTGCTCCCAACCCTCCCCCATCACACCCTACCCAGGGTGATGTGATGTCACACCCATGTGACAGGCCCAGGCCTCCCTCACATGACTCCAAACAAGCACCCTGACCAGCACCCCCTCCCCAATCCTCCAAGCATAAGTCATATTATGCTATTTGTGGCCCCACTTGGCACCAATTTTTCCTTAATGCCAGTGCTAGTGATCTTGCTAGTGCCTGCATCTTGCTTCAATCCCTTGTCACATGCTTCAACCAAGTGCTCACCTGGGCCAAGTCAGTGCTCAACATTGACTCTGGCTGCTTCCACTCCAGTGTCATTGCCTTCTCAACTGGCAATGTTCCCTCCCAGGCCAACATCAACATACTCAAGGCCTCACTCTCATCAGCACTCAAAAGTGCTGATATCACCCTCCCTGTCTCCCAATTGTTCATCAAGATCATTGATGCTCCTTTCTTCTTGTCTGAAGGCTTTACCCATACTGCAGACCAAGTCAAGACTGAGGTCACCACCTCTCCTTTCTTCCCCCTCTCTGATGTGCACCACATGTGCATTGTCTGCAACTCACCCAAGACCAACTCTGCCACTGTGTGGATTGACCTTATCAACTCACAATGAGGCACTCTTGCCTCTTCCCTTCTCAACAGGTGCATCATGATCAATGGCATGTCCTGTCTCATCAAAGGTGCTTGTGCCCACACTGGTACTCCCCAGTGTCAGCATTGCTGGCACTAGGGTCATCCATCTGATGCCTGTCGCTCCCCCATGCCCAGGTGTCCTCTCTGTGCAGGACCTCACTCTGAGGCCTTGCACCACTCAATGGCTGGGTGCTGCAAAGGCAACCCTAAAGTGACACCCCCCATTCCTCCCACTCTGGCAGGTTCACCTTGCCCTCATTCCCCATGCTGTGTCAACTGCCACAGCTCCCATGCATCCAATGACTGCCAGTGCCCTTACTGGCATCACCATTTTGACTGTGATTGGATTCATGGGCAATACCAATGTGATGCAGAGCTGACCAAGAAGGCCACGAGGGGCTAGAAGTATGGGTTGGACTATCTCTGTATCATCATATGCATTCATCCTCTTTCTCTTTACTGAGTCTTGAACTGTAACCTTTCTCATTTTCATTCCTGTTGTTTGGGGCACCTGTATTTTTGTTAGTTTCTTTTTCTTTTAGTCTGTTTTCATTATTTAACTTGGGACTGCTATCACACACCCATTTGTTGTAGGTAGTACTTGCAGCAATACACTTGGATTAAAAAAAAAAAAAAAATGATGATCATGGGAATTGCAGCTGAGACACTTGATGTAGGTGATGTGGGGTCATGGTTTTCCAGGGGCAGTGACTGGGTGAGAGGGATTGGCATCAAGTTTTAGTCACTTGTATACAGTACAAGAACTGAGGATAGCATACATTGGTGCTCTGTATATATGCTATGTATATATGCTATGTATAGGAGGCTGACATAGGGATAAAGGGAGTAAAACATGTATCTAAATATCATTTTATATCTAAGTAAGCTACATCATATGAGTGTCCATGTCATTACCAAGTCAGTCATCTCATTTCTGGAGTTGCATTTGAGTCAGTACACACTTGCACTCCAACACTCCCCCTCAACCTGTAATGAGGCCAAGATCACAGGTGAAGTGCTTGACCTTTGGAGAAGGGAGCACCTTCATGAACACTTCTGCAAGCATGCCTCCAGTCAGGCAATACATGAGCTGAATCTTCTCCTCTTACTATGAGATACAAATCATATTAACATTTACCTACACTTTTCCATTCAGATCAGTATAAGTGTATCTATATAGTACAACATGTAGGTGTACCTTCTGGGTGCATCTGCATCTGATGACACCTGGACTTGGGTTTGTGAGTTTGAACTGTCTGCTGAGACATATGTAGGAGAGGCCAGGGAGAAAACTGTCTGGTATTCAGTATACACTGCAATATACTATGAGATACAAATCATATTAACATTTACCTACTCTTTACCATCCAGATTAGTATAAGCCTATGTATATAGTGCAAGAGGTAGGTGTTGCTTCAGCCAACTTATATATAATATGTGTATATTACCTTAGCAATCACTTATGCCTGACCAGTTAGTTCTCTGCTTTTGTATACAGAAGTGAGTAACACTGGGGTGATGATCAAACTATAGTATTGAGGTATGTAAGAATGTAGAATAGTAGTTGAACATAACAAACCCTATTACATGTCCAGTAGACTTCTAGAGGAATTCTTGAGAGGAGTGAAGCCATTATGGAAAGTGATTCCTTGAGCATGACAATAGGCAGTAGTATATAGATGATGTACCAATCAGAGGGCCTCCTACAAGGTATGAAAGAAAAGATGGCAGCTATAAAACCATACCTGAAAATCCTGGGATCAGAAGGTTCATGTAGGAGCACATACAAAGTACTAACAGGATTCTTCAGAGAATGAAGTATGTTGGAGACATTCTCAGGTCCTAAGACCACTATGTGTGCAGACAAGATCACCATAGTTGGATACTTTCAAACATTCCAGGATTAGCTTCACCTTGTATTTTATGATCATTAAGCTGCATTTCAGAATGTGCAGAATAACATTGATGACAGGAAGAAAATTCTATACACCCTCCAGTACATGACCAAAGGCAATGCAGCTGGCTTTCATAATGCCTTCATGTGAAAGAGTTGGAATACCACCTCTAATGCCTATGAGTATGGTACATGGAATGACTTTAATGATACTCTTGAGGATGACTTCAAGCTGAAGATTGAAGCCACTCATGCTATTGAGAAGCTGAAGCATGCTCACCTCAATATCAATAAGTCATATGTTGCAGTCTTTAATCAAATGTTCACCTATCTTCTGAATCAGGCAAACATTACAGATGAAATATGCACAATGTGTTATGAACATACACCAAAAGTTGAATATTATATTTGCAATTATGATACCTTTTCTATTTGTTTTACTTGTCTTTATCTGATTTGTACTTGTATCTTTCTGACTGTTATGACTTCTGATTGTTTGTAGTCTCTTTAAAGATTCAATTATAAATAGTTGTCCAATTTATAAGAGATGATTCAACTTCTTGAATTCTGGACTATTCTTAGTTCTGATGATGACTAAAGAAGAGTCTATATTTAATAAGCTTTTCCCATCAGGAAGCACAAAGAAGTCCTTGTATTCTAATCTTAGAATTATTAAACTTCTTTGATTCCTGAGTTAGGTTCTGAGTCAAGCCTTGGTACCTGAGAAAACTTAATTAATCTTAAAAACTTCTCATGACATCTCACAGTTTCTATCAGTAGTATTTAGGGTAGATATATTTAGGTACATGTCCTATAGTACATAAACTCTCAACACCAGACAAGTAGAAACTATCATTTCTACTTGGTTAGGTGGAGACTAAATAGAAGTCTTTATCATAACTGCAGTGATTCATATATAAGTCTTAACTCTAAGCTCTATAAATCACTGTCAGTTTCAAAGGCCTTCTGTTATAGTTGTAGTATGTTCATGGGATTTGAATCATCTGCAATGGCAGGCAGTGTCTTCTTGGGGGAAGAAGTGCTCCCTGTACTTGCCAATAGGAGCATGGCAAGTGATTGCCCATACCACCCTAGCACACAGTTGTGGTGATTTGCTAAAGGTGGGAAGCCAAGATCTGCCATTTGCATATGTAGGTTGGATATCATGATGGCCATTGGTGAGGACCAGAAAGTTCCATCCTTGGTAGTGTGGGTTCTGGAATTGGGTGTTCCAGGTGTCGAGGTGTGACTGAACCTGCTTGGAGCAAAGAAAGTCAGCAGATATGGGTAGGTGCTGGTATGATGGCCAGCTAGCCTTGACCTGAGGATTGTTTTGGGTGGAAACAGCAGAGTGATGGGCCTCATACTGGATCCACCACTTGATATGGGAGGGGACTTGGAAGAAATGTAGCAATTTGTTAGGGGACTTACCTAGGTAGTCCTCTAGCCCCTCAGCTGCAGCCAGTGTGAATGGTTGACTGGAGTGTGCAGACAGATCCAATAGGTGCTTGGAGGTGCTTATGGAATCTGTGAATACCTGTAAAGTTAGGCATTCTTTGCTGAAATGATGAGTGACATAAGAGATGCCCAGTTGTTGGGCAAACATCTCAGCTTCAGGCACAGTGACATGCCCTGCCAGCCTGGTGATTGTGTGTATGCACTCACCTGACCAGTAGATTTTGGCCACAGAGATGGCCTGGTAGTGTCCTTGTTTGACAACAGAAGCATTGCAACCAATTGAGAACATGGAATGGTCAGCATGTTCTAGAGCATCATTGATGCAAGTGAGGCAAGGTTGAGAATGCTCCTTGTCCCATTCATTGAAATGGATCTGATTATCAAACAGGTCAGTAATATGCTGGCCAGGCTCTGCATATGCAGAGTTGGCAGCATAGGAGAAAGTGACCTTGTCTTGTCCTTGGTGGGCTTTGACAAGGGCACCTCTGACAGATAGCTGGGTATGATAGTCCATGCCTCCGATGGAATGTGGGTTGCCAGACCAGTTGGTCCAGCCAATGATGTTCTTGAGGGTGTGATTGGCCCCCAAAAGCTTGGTGGAATGTGTGACTTGCCTGTTGGCAAGCTTGCACAGGTGAAGGTCAATGGGCATGAGGCCAGCTAAAGCCTCAATGCCCCTGGCAGGTGAGGTTTGGAATGCACCTGTGATCCAAATGGCAGCTTTTTGTTGCATGCTGCTAAGGGTATTGATGAGTCCCTTATTTCTGGCCCCTTTGAAGAACCATAACCAGTACCTGTATGTAGTGATAGGTACCATGCAAGACCTGTAAAGAATCCTCTTGTTCAGAGGAGATAAGCCTTGAGTGGAGTTACCAAGTAATCACATCACTTTAATGGGCAATAGCAACTTGTTGGCATAGAGCCTGACATGTTCCCTAAAGGTTAGTGAATGATTGAAAAAGAAGCCCAAGTAACACCATGTGGCCTTGGGTTGGATGTTCACCCTCTGTCCATCCCTGGTCAGGGCATGAAAGGAGGGGTTAGAGTCTCCATGGCATTGTGAGAAATGGAAGACCTCCATTTTGTCATGCTCGAGTGTGAGCCCACCTGAGTCCAGGAGGTCATGTATTTCCTCATACATCCATGCAAGGTTGTTGAGGTTGGTCTCCCAGTCTTTTGCTTGCAAGATGAGTGTACCACCATCTACAAATGAGACAATGTTAGTGAACAAGGAGCTGGTGCAGAATTTCTGCTTGGCTTTCTCATTGAATAGTTTAATGAAGGGCACCAAGTAGAGCACTGATAGGATAGGGCTTAATGTGGAGCCTTGACTGACTCCAACATCAGTGTCAAATAGAGGCAATGTTTCTTTGCCCCATTTGTACTGGGTTTTATGGCCAATAAGGTAGCTTCAGAAGAAAGCAATAACTTCCTTAGCAAATCCCATTTTCTCAAGGATGGTTAGTAAGACTTGATGGTTGAGAGATGGGAAATACTGAGTGACATCGAATGCTACAATGCTTGTGACTAATCCTTTAGACCAGCCTGCCCTGATGTAATGAGTTAGGAAGAGTCCTGCATCTTCAGTGGACCAATGAGAGACTCCTCCAAATTGATTGTCATGGAGAAGATGGTGCTTAACCACATCAAATTGCATGTGTTTAGCTAGCATCTTCTTGATAATTTTGCCCATTGTGTTTAGAAGCACAATGGGCCTGAATGCCTTAGGCACTGAGTAGTCCAGTTTGTTGGGCTTTGGAATGATGGCTGACATTGACTCTTTGAAGTGATTCAGCCAGTATCCAACTCTTAGGCACACATTTGCTAGTCTAAGAATGGTATCCCCTGCCACATGGGCAGAGAGGATTTGCTTGAGGTGTCGCCAGGACACATGATCCAGTCCTGGGGTGGAGATATTGGGGCACCCTAGTAGGGCATCCCAGAGTTCCTTCTGTGAGAAAGGATGCCAATCTCTGATCTCTTCATGGTTGAATTGATCCAGAGTCTCAGCTTTGTAACCACAGCCTTGAGCTGTGTTGTAAGTGGAGTTAAGCATGTTAAACAGGGATTCTGTTGTAGTGCATGGTTGTCCATCATGAATAATGGCCTCCACAGTGGGTAGCTTTCTCTGCTTGACCCATGACATAAGGTTCCATGGACATTTGTTAGTATGTGAGATTTCTTCAACAAGAGTGTCATAAAAGTCCCATTTTGCCTTCTTGGTGATCCAGCAGAATACAAGATGGTCTTTGTCAGACCTGGTTTGGCAGAATCTGTCTAAAGCCTTCTTGCATGTGTCATTCCACCACAGTTTGGAGTATGCCATGATGTGAGAGATTTTTGTGCATGCTTTGAAGCTTTGGTGCACAAGTTGATTGATCTCTTGAGCCATGTGCTCAATTTGTTCAGGAGTATCAAGGAGTAGATCTGATAGATCTGTGAACCCCTTGCAGATATGGAGGATGAACATATTTTCCTCCTCCAAGTCATGCTTGAGAGACTTCTTGTAGACTCCCATTGTGAAAGGATCCATGCATACCCATGTGAGGGTGGGGGCATGGTCTGAACAATTGCATTCTCTAGGCAGGATGGTGTGCTTACTGAAGATGGGTGGTTCCTCACTTAGGAACATGAGGTCAATCACCATGGATTGCTTAGCCACATCCCTGGGATAGTGCATGGGGAGGGCAACTTCAGGATTGGACAGACCTAGGCCAAGGTCCTCAGCTAGTTCTATGAGTTGTTCAGCTTTCCTTGGGTGGGAATCCATAGTAGGATCCCATGCCTTGGATTGAATGTTGAAGTTGCCAGCCATGTAGATGACTGGCAGAATCAGTAAAGCACATTGCTCCAGATAACTCAGAGCACGGCATTCAGAGTCATTGTAGACTCCCATAAAGTGGAAGTTCTTTCCCCAGATAAACAGGGAAATGAGACAGATGTCTTGATGGTCAATCACATCCTGCTGAAGGGCAGGATGAAGTGAAGATAAGTGTCTATGCACATATGCAATAGAGTGTGGGGACTTGTCATGGTCCACAGATTTTGTGTAAGCAACACTCACCATGGGGATCCATTCAGGATGCAGGGGAGGTCCAATGATGTCCTTCCCATCAGCAGAGGCCATACTCAGTGCCTGTCTTACAATATGCCAAGCAGGTTCCTGTATGAAAACAATGTCAGTATTGCTCTTCCTCATTTCCAATACCAATTCTGTATCCTCCTAGCTCCTTGCCATGTTCTGGGACAACACCCTCAACCCTTTCACCTCTGTTCTCCTCCAATCATCCCCTTCACTCATCATCATCAGTCACAGTGGCAGTTCATTGCTGGGAGGAGTGTTCCTCTGGGGCAGATTTGTATTTGCCTTGGATCCAATCGTGATCAAAGTGGTGGTTCCAAAAGGGACATTTGTGGCTGTTGGAGGTGTGTTCTTTGCTGCAGTTGATGCAATGAGGTGGGTGAGGGCATGGTGTGCCCTTGGGGGTGGCCTCCCTGTTGACTTTGGGGTTAGCTTTACAACATCCTGCCAATGCCCTGTGGTTTTCCTCCTTGTGAGGTCCATGGCAAATGGGGCATCTGTGACCCTTGTTTCTGCACTTGTCAGTAGGGTGTCCCCATTTCCAGCATTTCTGGCATTGCATGATGCCTGGGTTGGCATGTGCCTTGCTGATGGAGCACTTGCTGTTGAAAATAATGATAGACTTGTTAGTCAGTTGTTTAATCTTGGATCTGGATTGTGAATCCCAGATATCAAACCATACAGTACATGTGTCAGCCTTGGCTGAGTTGTGCATGATCCATGGCTTGTCAGCCAGGTCAAAGAGATTGATGAGGGGAGAGGCCATGATAGCTGCCTCAATGAGCTCAGGAGTGATTTGTCCATTTGTGGTCAGACTGTAGAGAGGGATGTCTATGATCTTACTGTAACTCTTTGATTTGGGAAGAGTAGCTTCAAACAATCTTTCCTCACCATGCCACACTTTGGTGAGCCAAGTCTTGACCACCTCAAAGTCATTAGGGGATGCCACACCATTGGTGACTAGGGAAATCCCCTTGTAGGCAAAAGAGGTGGATTCAATCCACAGTTTGGATTTGGCCTCAACCAGGCCCTTGTTGACTGACTTGACAATGCCAGCCATGTTGATTTCCACTCCTTCAGAGTGTACAAAAGGGATGATAATTTGCCTCCTGGTGGGACCCTTAGTGGTTGAGGTCAGGGGCTTCTTTTGCTTCTTCACATAATCAGTCAAAGCAGAGGGAATGTTACCATACATAGCATCATAGACTGCCATGAGACAGTCATTCTTGAGTTCAGGGTTCTTCTTTGCAAGCTCGAGTAGCTTGATAGGGTCCCTGGAGTAAGGAGCCATAGCAGGGGTCTTTGGTGGGGCCTTGGATTGAGGTTTGCCCTTGGCAGCTTGGGTGAAGGAGACAGACTTCTTCACCTCAGCTCACTTGGGGGTGGGGGGTGTGTCAGGAACCTTGATGGGATCAGACTTGGAGCCTGATCTGGACATGACAGGTGGTGTGGTGGTGGCTTTTGCCTTTCCCTTGTTTGGTTTTGCAGTTTCCTGTTTAGGGTTCTTTGAAACTGATTTGTTAGTAGCAGTAGGCCTGGGCTTGGTGGGTGCTTTGCCCTTGCCCTTATCAAGCTTGGTGGCTGTTTTAGCCCCTTCAGGGGGAGTTTCAGCCATAACCTGAGGTGATGTGATCTCCACCACCTCCATGGGAGTCACCTCCTGTTCCACACATGTTGGTGGGGGAGGGACTGAAGCTGTAGGGTGTTGAGAGGTTTCCCCCATGAGAGCCCTAGCTAGCTCTCAAGATTGGTGGGCATAGCACTTGCCACACTCAGGTTGAAAGTGCTCTCTAATATACCAGTAGAGAGTCTTGTGTTCCTTCATAGTGTCAGTTTGCATATTAAGCCACCCCTTCATGTCCAAGACATCAAAGAGGCAGCAGAGTTCATGGCCCAAGAGGTGACCATCGTCTTTGGGCCTATGCCCATAAGCTTTGATAAAGTGGGTGATTTCACTCACCCCAAGTGCACTGGTAATGTAGTTCTCAGCAAACCTCTCTTCCATGAGGTTGAGAACCATGGGCATGGACTGGGAAGTCTGGGCCTGGATATCCATTCATTTGTCAACCATGAGACTTTTAGCAGCTGCAAGGTCTAGCCTCTCCTGTTGGCTTGCAGAGAGCTTGACTACCTCTTTGGAGGGGAGGTTGATTTTCTTCATAAACTCCTCAACCTGGTCAGCCCAGGAGGGGGTGTAAGGTTCGACAGTGGCCTCAGTGTAAGCAGGGGCAGTTTCCCTGATATGTTTCTTGCTGAGTTGGTGAGGGGTGCCAACATCCCTCATATGCTCAGTGGTGTGTTCATTGTCTGAGGTCTCAACTTCATCTCCCTCTTCCTCCTCACTCTCAGACTGTTGATAGTTGGTGGAGGCCATGTCATTGTCGACTTGGGCTGTGGCTCTGGCTAGGGCCCTTTGCTTGGATCTCTCACTCTTAAGAGAGATTTGGGAGATGACCTTCTTTATTTTCTTGTCCAAGAATAAAGACATCAGTTTCAGTACTTTGAATTTACCACCATGTGTTTCAACAACAGCAAAGATTGATCCTGGAGGAGATGGATTGCAGGGTGAGGAGGCCCCAATGATGTGCATTGATGTACTAGATTCAGTAGGCTGGTTGTTAGCCATAGACCAACACAATTGACTTGTGAAGAATAGATGGTGGTGGTATGAGGTCAAGAAAGGATGATGCATTGCCAACTAGTGCAGATTAGTTGAGGATCAATTCCTATGATCTACAAAAGGAGCTACTACTGCAATCCAGAAGTAGAAACTTTTGGTGAGTGATTGGAGCCACACTCATTATAAAAGATGACTTCACCTAACAGGGTGTTTTGGTTTCCTGAACACCTTTTGGTCTTTTCAAACTGAATGTAATGTTCTTTGGAATGAGTAATAGCCCAGCCACACTCCAAGCGATGATGGACCATATCTTTTGTAATATGATAGGCAAACTTGGATACACTGCAGTTATAGCCTACATGGATGACATTCTCATCTTCTTTGATGATCTCTTGTCTTTACACAAAGAAACACATGAAGTCCTGAAGAGACTAAGAGATAACAATCTCTACATTAAACCTGAGAAGTGTAAATTCAAACAGACTTACACCTCTAGACCTTTCATAGTCAAGACTGATGCTCCTGATTATGCCACTGGTGGAGTCCTTATTCAAAAGGATGACAATGGAAATGAACACCCTTGTGTGTTCCAATCAAAGTCATTAACTCCAACTGAATGGAACTATGCCACTCCTGATAAGGAACTATTGGCAATAAAGCAATCCTTCAATGAATGGCACCACTACCTTCATTCCTCCCCTCATGAAATCAAAGTTAGATCAGATCATGACAATCTCTGACACTGGAAAGACACCAGAAACTCTTAAAATGTCATGTATGCACCTGGTAGAATTGCAGGAATACAAATTCTGCATCAAACATTATCCAGGGAAGACCATACCAGTTGCTGATGCACTTTCTAGAGAGCCTGATCATGAAGTAGACAAGTCTAAGGAAAACATCAACAGAGTCCTCCTCCCAAAGGAACTCTTCATAGATGCTATCACATCAAATGACAACCCCTCTTCACCATCACCATCACCTTCACCTTCCAATCCCATCATACAACCTTCATTAGATGAAAAGTGATGGATCCTCACTAGACATCTTTTTTTTTTTTTTTAAATCCACTTTTATTGTAATAGTAAACTACTACAAATGGGTGTGCAATAGCAGTCCCAAGACAAAACTAAATAGAGAAAGGAAAAAAGTAACTGAGACAAACAAGGAAAAAGCAGAGGGTTGGGAGCAGGGGAGCTATGCTAAGAGGCAAGAGGAATTGAAAATGGAAAACAACTACCTCAGTGAATGTCTGGGACTCCATTGTATGCTAGCCTTTCTCTTCTAGAGAGACACTGTGAATTGAACTCTTCAATAGTGTTAAGAGCTGACTCCAGACAGGGGAGGACCACAGGTGGCCAAGGGCAGACATGCATGGACACTGTGTTGAGGCCTTGGCTTCAACTTATGGGTTGCACCCCTCTAATACCATGGTGGCCTCACTTGGCCAACTACAGACATGAGCAGACAAGTGGACAGATAACAGACAAGGACAGGATGAGCCCGGACTGAGGAGCAGACTCATAGCAGAGACAGGAGATACAGGAGCAAGATCTAAGTTGATATTCTGACTGAGGAGTACAAATGGTTGTAGAACTACTTATATACTACTAGTCAGGATAAAGTC
>JAEUWS010001250.1:0-11828 GCA_018524945.1 Podaxis sp. C-F-92630
GGGACACCTGTTGCTCGCGCGGGAAAATGAACCTCGGACTTCTGGCGTACCGTACGCCGCAGGATCTGATATCGATGATTGGGCTAGTGGCCTGACGAGTCCGAATCCGACTTCACATCCGAATATGGACTTGAAGACGAGAGTGAGGTTCATGGAGTGCGAGGCGGATACCTTGACGCCAAACAAGATATGGGGGCGATCGAGGGTCAACTTCTGACCAAGACCTCATCTGCATTGGCATTTGAGCTCACAATAGACAGCCGCAAAGTGAGTGAAGCTTGGTCAGGCCCGGCCGCCGATTTCGAAACGTCACCAAACAAGAAAGTGGATCTATTAATCGTCGACTTCGTCACTCCGAACCTTCTTCATAATGCTTCACATACCCATCCGCTACAGTCTGTAATACATCCATAGTCAAATCTACGATCCCCATACCAGTGTCATCAACGGAAATTCCACGAAGCCTCATATTCGACTCAAGAAATGCAACCCAAGCGCTGCTTGTTTCTATCAATAGACAGGCGCCAGGCAAATGCCCTGTCAGGTTGATTAGCACAGCCTCAGGATACACAGCACACATACCTCCTGCGGAGCCCCTGACCCTTCGCTCACGACCAATGACAATCTTCTCCAAAGCCCAGGGGGTAGTGGTCAATAACTCTCATTTTACGGACGTGCAGCAGATAACCAATGTTTCAAACGGACCAAGCGGTAAGCCTCTACAGGACAAGCAGGCAGCTCAACTAATGTCGGCGTTCGCCCTCAGGCATCGAAATCCTGCTCGGGGCATCGACTCCCGAAGCAGCACACAACTCTTCCGCTCGCGAACCGGCGCCCAAATGTCATCCTGGAACCCGGGAGCAATACGTGGAGGATGTTGTACAATGGGCGATACCTGCGATTGGTGCCACTCCTCTGCCTATCCTCTGGATGAAAGGGCCAGCTGGAGTTGGCAAATCCGCAGTAGCCCAGACTTGTGTAGAGAAAGTCAAGGATCGAGGAAAGCTCGGAGCAGCTTTCTTCTTCTCGATCAATGGACGAAACAAACCCACGCACTTCTTCACCACCATCGCGTACCAGCTTTCTGCTGAATTTCCCGATTACCACGATCTCGTTGAGAGGAAAGTTCGTCGTGACAAAACCCTTGTCGACAAAGCGTTGGCATCTCAGTTCAACGAGCTAATTGTCGAGCCTCTGCGAGAACTGGAGAAGAATGGAAAGGGGATCGGGGAGAGGATCGCTATATTCGTTGATGGACTGGACGAATGTGAGGGGGAAGATGCACAATGTGCAATCATTGAAATCGTGGCCAAGGCGGCTCGAGAAGGCACTACTCCCCTCCGCTGGGCATTCTTCAGTCGCCCAGAGCCCCGCATCGCAGCAACGTTCTCTAGGGTGGATATCGTCCAACTCTGCTACGTGACGATACTCCCCATTTCGCGCGACGCCGATCGAGATATCGAGCTCTATCTCCGTGCAGGCTTCGAAAACATTCTCCGGCACCACAATATATCCACAGAATCTCCATGGCCTTCTGAGGACGTGATCAAGACCCTTGTTAATGCTGCAGGAGGCTTGTTCATCTATCCGGCAAGCATCCTCCGGTTCATCGCCCAACCGGGGGCGCTTGGACCCGAGGAGCCATTACATGCAGTTCTCGCTGTTATCTCGAATCGCACTGGCAATCACAGTACCTCAAAGTCACCATTCGCGGAGCTAGACGCATTTTACACGTTGATCATGCGACGCATTCCCGCTGAAATGCTTCCATCCATTCGTCTCCTACTCGCTATAACATGCCATCTTGATTCACCCCTGAGTGGGATAGTAATGGGAAACCTGTTGAAACTGTCCAGGATGCAATTCCAAGCCATTTGCAACCGATTGAGCTCTGTGCTTCGAGTCTCGGACCGTGACAAACCTCTTGATTTTGATCGCAGCATTGATACTAGTCGTCCATATTATCAACAAACTAATCCCAGCCCTGGAGTCATTCACAAACTCTGGAGTTTGATCTACTCGCAACTTGAAGGCAGTGTGTCTTTCTATCACAAGTCATTTCAGGACTTTCTCATCAATCCCAACCGTTCGGACATCTTTTGGTTTAAACCTTTGGCGATATATCAAATTCTCTTTAAGCACTGCTACAAGCTGCGACTCGACTCCGAGGAAAGTTACCACTTTCAGGGCTCAGGTGGGTCTTCGGACTTTAGCATGGCTTCTTCTCCCTAACTGTATCCTCGCCAGAACTAGTGCCAGTACCTCATGCGCCCGATTCTGCATTCTCCCTTTCCTATCCTCACACCACTGAACTGGCCAACTCTATCATCAAAGCAGAGGTTCATGGTTCGGTTGCATACTTGTGCGGCCGGCTTGCAGATCAACCTCAGTTGGACGTGAAATTACTACACAAACATGGACATGCTAATTTCCGCAAGTCCCTGTATGTCTGGGCAAGCTTACATGCAGGATATTCTACTTGCCAATTTTGGGACTTGCAGGGCCGTGCGAAAGCAGACCGTGGGACTATACTCTTCCGCCTTCGCCCTGAAGAATTTTCGAAGTTTGATGTCGCTGAATTCAAGATGGTTAGGCCATCTCCTTTGATGCACCGTGAGATCACTGACCATTATCCTTCAAGACCGTTGAGCGTCGCCTGAAAGCAGGGGTCTTGCAGCCATATTTCCCCAACCCGGCTTCTTCACTTCGGAGCCTCCTTCGAAACGAGGCTTCAGGTCAAATTGAAAAGGGGCTATACCTCGTTGGACGTGGTTCTAAATCAACCTTCTGGTATTGGGAAATCAACGTTACAGAGCGGTATTACCAAGATTTCACGACAGACGATCTAGCTCGAGGTGAAAAGATATATCGGGAGGAGCGGTTTGATCTGTGGTTCAACGAGGAAGGCGGAGTATAGTCGCAGAGGTACGAAGTTTGTCATAATAGCGATTTGAACGGGATATATTTAATTACAAACGCTTGGGGTAAACTAGCATCAAACGTTGGTTTTTGATTGTTGTGAAACGACTTATTACAGAGTTGAACTAATGATAGTTCACCACCATCACTTCGCAGCGGGGTCCGCGAAATGAGAAGTGAATATGGTGCACATCAACTTTGTTACTCCGCCTCCTTCACCACCGAGGTCTTCGCAATTCTGTACCTCAAGGCCCGCAACACATTCACATCACAAACCCATGACCGTCGCGCCTTCAACAACGGGAACCCCATGTTATATCGTATTCTTCCCCGCAATACTCGGCACCAAATCTGGCAACACTACCAGCTTCACCAAAATCACGATATCGTAATGATCTTGGAATCCATTCTGCGCATTTCCAGGCTGGCATTTCATGATAAACTGGAGAGCCAAGCCGTGAGATACATTTTTAAAGCACCCAAGTTGTGGATGCGTTTGGGGGGAAACTCGTGCGTGTAAAGAGAGGGAAGACATTCTTTCTCTTTGAGAAGAATGTGGGTTGCAAGGAGATGATTGGGAAGCGCAAGGCTCCCATTCTGTGTCTAGTCGGATTAGACATTTTGGCGTAGGGGGCATGAGATGTTCAGTTAAATTAGATACAAGGCGCAGTTCTACTGGGCAGGAATTTTCATTAGCTGGAAAGTACGTAAAATGCATAGGCTGGTCCGTATCGGACAAGGTGGGAAGTAAGTTTTATAAGAGAATGTTTCTTTGCAAGGCGAAGGTGAGAAATAAAACGGAAAGGAATGGAAACAGCGAAGAGACGCCAGGACTATAGGCAGTGATTACTGCAAGAGTTTACTCCTTCATCTCCAGCCCAAGCGTTGTTACCAATTAGGAATATTCCTTGGATGTTGAGCTGACGCAAATACGAAGCTTTGAAGCTTGATTAACTTGTAGCAATGCCAATGACATTCTCGCATTTTTGCATCAACTATGTAAATAACTGGATTTTGTGCGGGTGGGCGTGAGACAAAATGGGGGAGGCTCAGAGGGTTGAAGCTGGGCTTGGGCTGGCAGCAGGTACGTAGAAGTGGCCAGTCGCTGCTTATCACTGTTCACGCACCAAGTAGTGTATCTAAACATGATTTGTAGCGCATGATTGCGAATCGGAGGGTACTCAGATGAAACCATCAATTCCGGCCGGAAAGTAAACACTCAGACTTGGGTCAGCTAAGTAAAACAAAGTAAAACGAGCCGTAATAGAAGCACAGCTGCAACTAGGTGGCGAACAGCCCTAAGCGCAGAAGCCATTAGAAGCAAAGAAGCTCCACATGTCCGCATTATAGACATATTGATCTCGAACCAGCGTTTCGATGTTAGTAGCCTATCCCGGGGTTAGAAAGATGACATAGAATACAAGAACATCTTACCGGAGGCGGGGGACGGACTAGTCCAAAGTCGATAGGAACTGCGGTATTGATGGTACCAGTGGACGGCACGTACCACTCCACACAATGTAAGCTCCCGTAAGACCTGAGGAGGAATCGAGACCCACGTTCCCCGGATGGTTATCTCCATGAACAAATCCAGCACCAGTAGCAAGTCTCCGGTTCTGGCTCACAATTACGGAGCGGGCAGTAGTCATGTCCGCCTCACAAGCAGCTCTCCTTGCGAATCTAGTTTTATCTGCGTTCCATCGAAGCCAGATCTCACCCCCAGGGGCGGGCGCCGTTATCATCCAAGTATAGTTCAAGTCAGAGCCACTCGCTACGAAGATGTTGGTTCCCAGCACCTGAGAAGCCTTCTGGGTGTTTGTGACCTCTTGTGTGAAGGCCTGGCTCGGTGGGTTGACGCGAGTAGGTCGCTTAGCGTAGAAAGTTCCACCTCCTGCGACGGCTTGCGCTTCAAATGTCTGAAGAAATCGCGTCAGATGATATTTTCCTGCGGTGAGAGTATGGTTCGACGAACCGCAGCACCTCCTTCACCAGAAACTTCCCTGATTAACCTGTATTGTTTCCCGCCGACTGTGATTGCTGTGAATGTCTGTCAATAATGTTTAGGTTTACGGGTAGAAAAAGCTGACTCGATCCAACGCCTTGCCTTCGGACAAGGCCAATAGATCCCTCAATATACGCGGGAAGCGCCGCAGCAGAGGCCGTGTTGGCGAGGTAGAGAGCGAGGAGGAAAATGGGGGAGGCGAACTTCATTGCAGGTTGTGCTGGAGCTCAGCTGGGGCCTGTCGTAGTACCTTGTGAGTTTTATATGCGATTTCTCCAGGAGCCAGCGGGATAGTAATGCAATCTAAGCTCGCTAAACCAAGGGAAGCATGGAGGAGAGAGGCTCTCATCGCTCCACCGCCTACTTCCATTCTTCTGGCGAGAGATGAATCAGTAGACGGTTTGAGAAAGAGCAAAGGTATGGCCATACCCGCGATGCTAACCGATAGTGTGGTCTGATCTGGACCTCAGACAAAAAAAGCCCGCTAGATGCTGTTCAAGGGCCTGTAAAAGATGCATCCTCCCGCGGTATGAGCCGGGATCCGACATAGACTCAGTAGTCCAATGAACGGGGGAAAGGAGGTGGAAAATTTTAGCGATTCGAGTTTCGGCTTTCCCCGATCGTCCAGCTTATAGCCCAGCAAGAGTTCCGGACATTCCAGTTGATTCTAAAGAAACCAAGCGAGGCCTTGAGGATTTGAGGGATTCAAAGTGAACGAGGTGATCCTGTTTGATCCCATTTGGTTGGGATCACTCGCGTGTGAAGGGTTAACAAACTACACATGACCCCCCCCCCACCGACGCTCTTTCGGGGATCCCCACGGGAATAGATTGACTTGGAATCTGAAGCTTGAAGCATCATATCGAATTCGAGGCCACCTACAGGTGTGAAGACCTCATGTATGAAGACCCCACGTATCGCCCGAGTCCTCTTGTATTGGTAGACCACGACTTTGATTGCAGAACCACGGGGGAACACAGAAAAGTCATCTAACGCTTTTTTGGCCTTGGTTGGAGAGCGAGGCCCCTCGAGCTGTGCCAGGCTCGTAGCCAAGGACGTCTCTTTGCATATCCTTGGTTCGTACTCCACCAATTACATCCTTATTTTAAGATACCCGGTATAATACCCTCCCCTGTCTCTCAGGAAGGCGTCCAATCTTCTCTATATTTTCCACCAACGTACCACTCAACCTCGGCTTGTGCGCCGCGCGGGGCCTCACTTCCAAATACGTGAAAAGGCCGTCATACAGCTTGACAAGTATATGCAGGACCTCTGACCTTGAGACCCCGTAATCCTTACGCGCCCGGACATGATCAGGCATAAGTAAGGCCTTTGCGCACAGCAAGTGCAACATGTTCCGTGGTGGTTAGTTGATGGCGACGGGCCTCAGCCGTGCGAGCCTCAGTAAGCTTGAGACCGGCTCTTCTGTAATCCATCTCCATTCAGAACTAGTTCGCGTCCATTGTCTCAAACGCCGGGGGCATCAAATGAGATGTCTCCACGATTGGCATTTCACCAGGAGTCTGGAATGCGGTATGCTACTAGCTCACCTCTATCGGATAGAGAAATGCTTCCATTAGCTTGTTTCATTGGGTTTTGAGCGTATCGGGTAGGTGTCAGTAGAGGCTCTAATATAAGACGAGCAACTAACTAGGGATTTGCCCTTGGCTCAACACGCTAACGACTGGAGGAAATACGACTCATTTAATGAGGAGCTCAATCTCCACAGTCGCCCAGATTCCCTCAGGTTGACCGTACCATGTGGTTGAGGCACCGAAAGCGAGGTCTCCTGGTTGACAACATAGTACATAGAAATTCGCCCTTGGTTTGAATTGTTGCGTCCGGCTTACACGGAAAGCTATTGGGGTCTAAATTCAAAATGGACTCGCAGACTCGGCATTTGCAGCCTTCTGGGTGAGACACCTCTCATATGCGGCAAATGAGTGTCCAGGAAGCTATCTTGTAAAGTTTATTTACTACTGCAACCATGTAACTTCCTGAAAGTTTGCTTCACTTTCCCGTTCTCTCCGGCTCGCAGAGCGGGCGGACGCAGTACATATGGGTCTTGTATACCTTCCGGCGTCCTGACTTTTTTAGGAGCACCTAAGACCCGACTCTCGCGCTTTCTCAACCATTTATTAACTAATTGATCTCCCACTAGAAGCATAGAAATGGACAGCGAAGCACTTAGTACCTCTTTCCTCGGCGTTTTCGTGTCTTGAGTGAGCTTGGACCGTAACCTTAGCCAGTATAACTGTGGGTAAGGTCTAGATATAAAGCTCACAGGATTTCAACCGTCCCCAGCTCAGTCGCACCACAATTTGCAATGAAATTTGTCTCCTCCACCGTCCTCTTCATTCTCTGCCTCGCCGGAGCGACCTCTGCTGCAGCGCTTCCCGTGGGTACGGAAGAATCCGCGGATCTTGTCCGAAGGCAAGGTGTTGGATCGAGTTAGTTTATTTCACCTCTTTTTTTTATTGCTTATTTTACCTCTGAACCTCGAAAATGCTGACACAAAATCGCAGCAATCACTGTCGGCGGGAAACAGTACAAGCTAATTAGGGAAGTGTCTGGTGAAGGAGGTGCCTCGGTTCGTGCTTGAGTTCCCTTCTCGCAGAAGGAACATACGATTTGACGTGATCTATTCAGACATTCCAAGCGCAAGCTGTCGCGGGAGGCGGTACCTTCTTCGCCAAGCGGCCTACCCGTGTCAACCCACCAAGCCCGGCCTTCACTCAAGAGGTTATAAACACCCAGAAAGCTTCCCAGACGTTGGAAAATCATATCTTCGTAGCAAGTGGTTCCGACTTGAAATATACTTGGATGATCACTGCCCCTGCCCCTGGGGGCGAGATCTGGCTCCGGTGGAACGCAGATAAAACTAAATTCGCAAAGAGGGCTGCTTGCGAGGCGGACATGGCGGCCGCTCGTACTCTGATCATCAGCCAGAACCATAGGCTCGCTAGTGGTGCCGCTAAATTCGTTCATGGGGATAATCATCCTGGAAACGTAAGTATTAATTCTGGTTCAGACTCTGTGGGATGGCAAGAGCTCACTTTATCTGGAGTGGTTTGTGGACTTATCCGGTCCCATTAAGAACGCAGTCCCTATTGACTTTGGACTAGTCCGGCCTCCAGTAAGGTTTTTCTATACCTCTGGTCGTTTTTTTTTCTAACTCTGCAATAGGTTACCAACATCGAAACATTGGTTCGAGGCCAATACGTTTATAATCCGGACATGTGGAGTTTCTTTTCATCCCATGGATTCTGCCGTTAGAACTGCCACTCATCTCGTAACATACGTGCTTGCATTATGACGAATCGTATAGACCGTTTTGTACTCGATTGTTCCAGAACCGAATGCTTATTTTCCTGAGCGAGATTTGATCACACACCTTTGATCCGTGGTTAGATGACACACTGGGTGTGAGTACACTGGTAGCTGCTGGTTGGCCAGTCAAAATATTTGCTATCAATCCAGGGCTACAACACAATTTCCCTGATGCCCACTCCCACGTAAACGCCAGCAGATAGCCACGTTTCATGTTCACGTTGGATTCAACATCCCATGAGCACTGGAATTCCACTACTGTGAGATCCAGGATGCACCACATCAGGAAAAGGACTCAGACCTGTCAAGGCTATACAAGTCTAGATAAGGACTACAAATCATGTCCAAGCACTACAAGTCATGGGCACTGTCAAATTTGAATGCATACATACCCAGTGTTGCATGAGCTTACTATATCAGGAGGAGAATACAAGGTGGTCCCATCATGCTGGAAGTATACCAGGCTTACTATTGATACAACATCAAAAATTACTTACTGAACTGGGGCTTGGGCCCTATCCTCCCACTCTTCTGAGGATCCATGATTCTACTCCCAACATCTCTCCAGTGGTTTTATGAGGTATATTAGAATTCACCAGATCAGGACTTGAACCCAGGACCTTCTGAGAGAGAAATAACATTTATCCAGTTGAGCTATTGGGCCTTACTGTGTTACAGTCTCATCTAGAGTTAGAACATACTTAGCTTACTGTTTCATCCTATGTTCCAGCCCCTTGCTACACCTTGCCTAGTCAGCCACTTACCTGGTTCCCCATTTCACCTATTCTTAGTGCCTCCCATTTTCCCTATATAAACCCTCGATACTAAGCCTGTGTTCCTTACACTTTACCAACTAGTTCTTTTCCCTTTGCTCATCCTCAAGCCTTTGTTATGAATATTGAGGAGACCAAGACAACTGAGGACACCAAGATGGCTGAAGAAGATGAGTTTGAGAATATGCAAAGGATGATCAACACATTGTGGCATGAGATGATAGAATTATGCCAACTACTCAACTGGGAGCTATGTGAAAGAGTTGATGACACATCCAGGTATTGTGGCATTTACTTTCCTTGTGACAATGATCTTTAGAACTATTTTCATTCTGATCTATTTATGTTTGATGTTGATTTCCTATGTCTATGTTGCATTTTTGGTGTGGACTATAATAGCATTGTTCTATGTTTAACTTGGACTACAGTTTTGTGACAGAACTGTCATACTTGTGCATTGCTATTTCCTTTTGCCTTCTAGCTTGATATTTTGCTGTGGATATGTTGAACTTGATCTACTTCTATACATGGACTAGTAGATACAAGGACTTGTACTTATACTTGACTACCTGTATGTAGATAGGCAAGTATAATCTTAACATTGTGTTACCCTTGATGGAATGTTAAGGAAAAAAGCTCTACCTCACCCTTGACCAGAGTCTCCCTTGAAGCTTCTCCTCTCATGTGTTCTTATAGTGTTGTGATCTATATGAGTTTGCAGCATAAGACAATGTGAACTTGCCACTTGAGGTTAAACCACTGAGAATTGAGTCAGCAGAGCAAAGCCCTCTCAGACCTGTATGGGACAAGGTCAACTTTGCTCACCCTCTACAAGGATAGCCATCTACCTAGGAATAGTCAGGCAAAGAGGCAACCTTGTAACATCAAGATTATACTTCCCTTGTGTGCCCAATCCCACATTGTAACTTCCCCACACCAATCTCCTACTCTCATTGCTTTGTGCTGTGTTTGAGATCACCCCAAGGTTCTCATTGCTTTGTGCTGTACCTAAATGACACCAAAACCAAAACCCCATACCCTTGTGCTATAATATGCCCACTCATCAATCAAAGGACCCCACCCTTTCAAATTGCACATTTAGTGGTCTGCAAAAGGAAGACTTCTGGTACTTTGCACTGACATTTAATCCCAATGAATATCAAAAGTGGATGGTTCTTGATCTGTAGAAATTGAAAACAAGCATTCTTGATCATCAGAAATTGAACATCAAAGTTCTTGATCAACTGAAATCAATCAACAACCATGTTCTTCTCAGTCTATTTATTCTATTTCTTCATCTTCTTGGACTATCTCACCAGACAGTATATCTTCATCTGAACCTTCTATAATCCAAATAATTCCTGAGGAGCTTTGCCAAAAATGAATCCCCTCATCCTTAGTTCAACCCCTCATCAATGTCCTAATTCAATGACAAGTTGAATGTCCTTCCACTCCCCCAATCCCATCACCATTACTGGAGATGCTGCAACATTACTTGAATGAACCAGGGAACTCAACAAAAATTTGGATGGAAGTGGTGAAACTTACTGAAGACAAAACAGTAGATCCCCATCACCAAGATCTCTGGCAGTTCCTAACCCAATCAGAGTTAGAACTCCAAGAAGGGCTACTTCACTCAGTGAACTTTCAGCAAGCTCTTGGCATGGACCAACTGAAGCAGAAAGAAGAAGACAAGCTGCCAGGGAAAGAAGACAACCAATGTCAAATACAGTCATTATACCACCTTACATACAACCCACTTGACAACTCCCTAGAAGCCCAGGTGCCACCTCAACAGCAACCTTACCAGTATACCTGTTATGGAACCACCTGTAACACCCATTGGACATCCATGAGGAGAAGACCTTGTCAATACCATCCTGCACGAACATGGACTCTCAAGTGCCACTCAAGACAGCATCCCCACTCAGACACTTGATGACATCATCTCTCAGCAACCTGCCTTACGAGTGGCCACTGCCTATCGCAATGCCACCTTCACCAACAGAAGACTACCTGGTCATGTGTCACTCTTCTCCACTGACTGGCCAACCCCCAGCCCTATCCATTACCCATCTGACCAGATGATGATGGAGATAATTTGCATCGCATGGGAAAATGTGCCATTCACACACATCTTTGACTCTGAGGGATATTATCAGTGAACTATACATAACAACTTTGATGTCTCATGGGCCCATGGATGGAAGATGTTACCATATGCTAGAGGACCTCTCATGTTCATCCACCCCTATATGTCATACCTCCCAGAAGTCATCCCAATCATCATCAAGTATGAAGTCCAACACAGCCTTTACTTCTGAGAAGCACAAGTCTATTGATACAACCTGCAGTCAGGAGAACCACCTTCCATTCCTCCCTTATGTATGCAGCTACCACCATTGTTCACCATCGACTTGAATGTTCCACTGCTGTGCAATACCACCCCCAAGCCAACAGCACCCAGCAACACCAACAATGCAGTAGCCAAGAACACTCCTATTGGTGAACCACCCCCATATCCACAGCCCATCTACATCATTGCCCCAGAATCTTCATCATCATCCTCATCACCCTCTCCCTGCTGCAGCCCCCTCATTGAATCAGATAGTTCTGATTCCCCACTCATCAGAAACTTCACCATTCCCTGATTGGACTCCTCACCCCCATCAACTAACTCCTCAGACTCCAAACACATCCACTACAAAGATGACATGGACTTATAAGTATGATGACTCATGTTTCTTTTCTCCTTTATCAATCAGACTCTTAGCAATAGCACCTGTTCTCTGGACTCATCACTA
>JAEUWS010000064.1:0-11798 GCA_018524945.1 Podaxis sp. C-F-92630
TGTGCCACTATGCCTCAACTTCTGTTGGTTGGTTTCCCCCATCCTTGCCTGACACTGATCTGGCCACAATCAATGTTCCTGATGCCAGTGCCAATGCTCAAGTCCATGTGCCCATCACTCCTGGCACCCATGCAAGTGTCCATACAAGTGCTGGCTTGGCCCAACCATTGCCACCTTCACCCTCTGTTGTTCTCACTGCCCTCCACACATGTGCTGCAAGTGACTCATCAAGTGTCTCACCAACATCTCCCTGTACCTTTGGTGCCATTGATGCTGCAGCTGATACCTCTCCCAAATCTTGCAGTTCTGGCAGCAAAGTTTCTGTCCCTTCCATCACATGCATTCATCAGGCCTTACTGGATATGTCTCCAGATGACGATGGTTCTCATGCTGGCTCACCTCATGCTGTGCCAGTTGCTGGTTTGTTATCCCTCCACTTGCTCTCTCTTCCTTCCTTATAACTTACACTCTTATTTACAGCTGTTCACCAGGCTCTTTTGGCTATCTCATCCAATGATGAAAGCTCCCACTCTGACTCACAACCCAATATGCCTAATGCCAGTAAACCACCCTCTCTCACTTTGTCTTTACCTGGTTCACCTCACAAACCTCACACCTAGCCACAGATATCCATAGGGCACTTTTAGAGATGTCCTCCAATGCTGAAAGCTCCCCCACCCAAGTAACCAATGATTTGCCAGATGCTGGTATGTTACCATACACTTTTACTTTCTTCCCATGTGACTCAGACATCTAAAGATTCTAGTGATGGTCCATCTGTCCCAGGTGTGACAGATATTCACCATATTCTCCTAATCATGCCAGACTCTGATGACAACATGGAGGCTGGTCCATCTGGCACAACTAGAGCACCAGGGCCTTACACTGCAACTGACTTTGACAACTATCTGGGGCTGCATGACTATGCAACATTCACTGACTAATATAATCATTATGTACAGAATCTCTTGACTGTAATATTTTGCATGTAATTACTCTTCTTATTTGTGAATATGTTTTCCCAACTTCCCACTTCTCCTCTCAGAGTGAAGAGCTGGTCAGCTTCCAGCTCACTCCTGGTGCCAGAACCATGGTGCCTGTTTACCTGTCTAAACCCGTTGTACAGCCAGCGGGCCCACTGTTCCTGTCACACTCATTACGTTGTATGGCTTCACTGGAGCGAGTCACTCACTACACTGTAGGTTGACTATGTGAATCTACACCTGGAACTATTGCTGGTAAGTTCTTGCTTTCACTGAATGTGCTAGCAATGAACATGTCTAAATCCAGTCACACTCATTAGGAGTACCAACTATATGCATTTTCTGTTTCTTGGTGTATAAGCCAGGCAGTTGACAAGTCAGCTTTGTCTAAAGATAATGGAGGTCACTTCTATGTAGCATCACACAGTGTCTGGATCCAGGCTGCTACTAATACTTTTGTCATTTGGAGGATAGGGCTCTGGCACAGTATTACTTTCAATTTCTAGAACTTGTGCAATACTCACACAATGCAATTCTCAATCTAGAAGCTGTTTTTTGTCACTTTGCCTTGATTTCCAAAGGCATGGAGGTTGTATCAAGAAATGAAGATTTCACTTGAGGAGGCCAAAAGAATGCTACTAAAGCATGAACTAGATGATAAATATGCTGATAGCAATGCTAGCAAAAGCAATGAATCTATACCTCCTCTCACTGAGCACTTGCTGCTGGACAAACTAGCATATACTGACAGCTTTGGAAATGACCAAATAAAACTAGCATCAAGGAAAATGAAAAGAAAGAGAAGCAGTAGCAAGTAGGAACTTCCTAGACTCCAGCAGTTGTAACATGCCTTCTGCCCCTCCAGTAGGTTGAATCTTTGAGTTGCCAGCAGAAGCACTGGCTCTCCAGGTTGACCTTCATTTCTGCTACACTAGAATTGCTTGTGCACCTTCAGCTTTTTCATTCATGCCATGCCCACCTCATGCTTTTGTAATCCTCTCCTCTATGCTCTCTTACTTTGTATCCATAGCCTAAAGTACAAATACACTTTGATTTTCACTTGTGCTCCATCTAATTGGGTGCTATGACAATTCTAGGCCCAAGTATTCTTGCCTTATGCAATGCCTTCACACCACACTGTTGAGAATTTATTCCAGGATGGGTGTTTGAGGTCCTTTTGACTACTTCTGGTAAGGTGAGTGGGCGGCAGCCCGGCATCTACTGAAATCAAGGGTTTATGGAATGCCGAACTCGGCTTTGGGCGCTCCGCTGAGGCTTCTCACTCCGGCTTTCCATACTTTTGATGATGCCGTAGGATTTGTCCACAAAACAGAATCACATCTAAGGTGAAACAGATTCGACGTTGATTCGACTTTCACAGGTTGGTAGCAGTGTCATTGGCCGAGAGAAAGAGGCCGTTTATAGGTGCTTGTTTGTCCCAAACTGATCCCAGGCAAGTACGACGCCTCATAATCACAGCCACTCAATTCCACCATGCTAAACGGTTTTCGCCTCCAGCCGTCCGTCAACAATGCCGACCTAAAACCATCCATTCTCATCCCCCCTTGCCTTTTGTCAACACCCCTACTCAAAGAAGTCCCTAGCCCCTGGTGACCATCATACCTTACTACGATCCGTCCTACCAGTACCGGATCTGGGTCTGGTAATGACTTGTTCAGGCGGATTGGCTGTAGGCATAAGGCAAGTGCGAATACCTTGGATAGATGATACATAAGTCACTAATATCCTATAAGGAAATGACTTGCTGGGAACATAGTCTTCACACCAAAGAACTCGCAACAAGTATGGTTTTGGCATTGAGCTCGATCCTAGGATTTATGACTCACTCAGCTCTACTTCGGCTAGTTGAAGTACTCTATCTTCGCGGCATGCCTTTCAAGCCACAGGCACACCTGAAATGGCAGACGAACTCAGGAGATCGTTGTAACCATCCAGTCAGATGTCAGGATCCAGTGACCGTCTCACTTCGTCGCTGGCACTACTATTTGGTATACCAAAAAGGGTATACATAACACAACCTCCCATACGCCACCATACCCTCTCTTACACCGGGAAACTACCAAGGGCAAACAACGTCTGTTTCTGCTTCCCCTTCTCCCTCTTTCCCTTCTTCCCAGCACTGCCCTTGTCAACCTCACCGTCCATATTAACACCGTCCACACCCGCACTCGAGGATCCCCGTCCCCACTCCAAGCAGAAACTGACGTCGCACTACTTCCTAGAGTATTCCTCAATGGCACATTCCTGCTAAGCTTTGGCCTCACTCTCACAGCACTTAACGACGGCAACTCGAGGAACAAAGAACTATCCAGTCTCGGTGTTTTTGACTGGTTCTTTGAGACGCAGGCTGCGAGGACGCCACAGGATTCGATTGCAGGGGTGCCCCCAGCACGACAGACCAAGGCGTGGCATGCTTTGGTTGACAGAAGGCTGGTGCCGGTGCTGGTGTCAGCGTTGAGGAAGTGGTAGGGCTTGGGAGGAGAGGGAATGATCAACTCGGGATAGGGTAGTTTGCACCTGGCGTGGTTGTGAGGAAGGTGCATTGGCAACGACACGGTCCCAGACTTGTCGTGAAGGTAGGGATGAACCGCGAGGCATCGATTTCTTTACGTTTAGGACACGACTAATGTAATTCCTGCGTATCCACTTCCACTGCCTTGCGGAACGAGATCGGGAAACTGTTGTCGTTGCTTTTTGCGAGCGTTATTGATCCAACCCAAGACAAAGGAAGGATGAATGAGAGGACGGATCTCAATGCTAAAGCTCCTCCATGACGCTAGTACTTGCGTCTTCTCTTCATCAAGCAGGTGCACAGGGGCATTCACAATGCTTGCTCCGTGATCAGGGGTTGTTATGCAGGACATTTGGGATCACTGGGATAAGATCGCGAGCGCTAGACTTGACGGCAGGGACGGCATTCATCGGATTTGGAGCAAACGACTGAACCCGAGAAATAAATGCCGAGCGGCGCCTATTTTGTGACACGTGCCAGAATTAGAAGGACAGGCTGGAGAGTGGCGAATGCACATCAAGCCTGCTTCCAACGCGGCGGAGTGGGTACAGCACGATGTAGCACGATGTCCACTCGGTCTGATTCCCACGGAAAGCCCATACGCCTGCGTGCGCTCTTTGAACGTTGAACGTTGAACGCCCATAAGACGGACAGCACAGCCCAGGCACGTGCACCACAGCATATAACAGAGAAAACGAAGCTGTGATCGACATTCACACTACCACCACTTGCCCTCGTCAAGTCCCCACAAAGGTGGCGCCGAATTCGAAAAGTCCAAACCCGATTAGACGTGTCTACTAGCTTCGTATTCTTTCACTGGATATGGAACCAGGTGGCGGAAAACGCAAGAAAGTTCGTCAACCCCCTTCACTGAACGTCGCCGAAAACGATGCCAAACGTTCGGTGCGTGGTTCCGATACTAAACCTGACTCATTTACCCTAAGCCGCACTGGATCGTCGTAGGCCAAGGGCAAACGCAAGTTGGCCACTGATGATGCGGTATCAGGTGGTCCCTCAAATTCCAAGCCCAGACATACGGCTCTAGATGCCTCCGAACCGCCCTTCCAGAATCGGTCAACTTGTATGTTATTCCTCACTCCTACCTAGTATTTATACTCAATTTCGCCTACCCCGTCATTCTTGGCAAAGACCATGACCCCCGCGCTGCTTGGAGCTCAACTTCAACTATGGATCCAAGTTCTGCTACAGGCTCTGTGAGGTCGGACATGCTCCAAGGTGCGCCATCCCCAGGAGCTCCGGTCTGAATCTCGCAAGGATTAAACTAAGTATGTTACATATAGATCAGCATATGGTAGCACAGCAAGGCGGGTTCTTTCAAAATGCACATAATCTAGTCCTTCATAATCCAAGCATGGTTTATGTTCAGGGTGACCGCTCTCGCGAGGGTGGGTTGGTTACATCCAACTTATTAAATCTTGATTCTAACTGCACAATTAGCGCTGGAATGGTTGGAAGAGCACATCATGCCTGGGGCGGAGTTCGACTCATCTGAACGGGATCCCCCGCCGCATTGTCACCCTGGGACACGCACGACCATCATCGAGAGCGTTCAGCAATGGTTCACGAACCATGAGCTGGAGAAGAAGCTGCTCTGGCTCCATGGACCAGCAGGCGTTGGAAAATCCGCCATCGTTCAAACTCTAGTTGAGGCTGAATCGGAGGCTGCACGATTAGGTGCAAGTCTGTTCTTCTCCCGGCCGAATGGACGCACCAATCCCAAACAAGTGATTCCTACCATCGCTTACCAACTCGCCATTCGAGATCTCTCCTATAGGGCGTACATTGGAGAACTCATGACCATGAACCCGAGGTCGCTCAACAAAGCCATGAGCGAGCAATTTCGCATCCTTATCGTTGAACCCTTCACTCGAAGACATATTCGTCGCGGGTTGAAAACTTGGTTGGTCGCCCTTGATGGCTTGGATGAATGTGGTGGAGAAGTCACTGAACATGATTGTCATACACAGCCTACTGGGCGTCACAGTGACCGTTCACAATGCGAGATCGTCCAGCTGATTAGTAATTTCGCGCTGCAATACCCAATGGTACCCCTCATCTGGATCATCGCGAGTCGTCCCGAGCCGCATTTGAAAGCGATATTTTCCAATGACGGCATTAAAGAATGCCTTTGGGAGGAGGAAGTGCCCATCGACTCTGAGGAGGCCTGCCGCGACGTCGAGAAATTTCTCCACAGTGAATTCTCTAGAATTTCCAAAGTCTACCCCGAACATATTACCGATCTGGTATGGCCCAGCAATGACCACTTCCTCAAAATCGCGAAAGCGTCATCGGGCCTTTTCGCATTCGCAAGCGTCGTTTCCCGCTTCATTGACAATCCATGGGTCGGCAACCCTATTGCCCAATTAAATATCGTGCTTTCTGCTCTCTCAAAGTTGGTCATCTCCCCTGATGAACGAAATCCGTTCGCCGCTCTCGACAGAATATATACCGAGATCCTATCCAGATTACCTCCCAATATGCTTCGAGCCGCGAAGAAGCTTATCGGAACCTGTATCTTCCTCGAGCGTCGATATATCAAGGTTGGAGGGTGCAACTTCTGGTGTATTTGCAACATACTTGACATTACAAAAGATGTTGCTGTGACGGCTCTCCGGCATCTACATTCCGTTCTACGGATAGCAAAGAATATCGCGACAAATCGCCCTCACTTCTACCATGCTTCGTTCCGGGATTACCTTGAGGATCCGTCAAGATCTCGTGAATATCATATCGTGGGGGAAACTACCGCTGTTGATTTCTTTTGTGCTGTGTTGCGTTTCTCACAAGCCATGGTCTCTCGTGCGTTGCCTTTCAAGGATTCGAACCCACATTCAATATTCATCCTTCGCTTCTTTTCATTCTAGATGAAGCACAAAATGGCATGACAGAATTGAATCCAGCGGCAAGGAACTTTCATGGTGTACCGCTTTCCTGGCCCATGGAAGGTCAAGGTCCGAACCTGGAGTCGCTACATGCCTTGGCTTTGAAGGCGCTCGAAGGAGTTGTCTCCGGTAGCTTCATCTCACCTGCTTTTAAGCTGTTGTGGTTCCATGACTTCATTTTCATTCCCGAAATTCGAGTTTGGGAGTTCTTGGAGGCTGTGTGCTTGAGGAATGTGATAAGTGTATGTATGCGGTTCCCATATATTGTGGGCAACGTCGGGACATTCGTATGGGAAATATTAAAACGTGTATGTTTCCAACCTTTTTCATCAGTGTAATTCCTCATTCGTTATGCAGTGGACCCCCGAATTTGAACAAGGAGGATTTCTGACCCGCACTACTCTTGGGTCTCTCGGCATTGACCCGAATCTCGATGAGAAGTCAGTCGACGTATATTCCTTTGGGTTTTTCGATATGTACAAATACATTCAATTAGATAAGAAGGTGAGCCATTACTGGCCTCTTGAGTTCCATCCACTGATCGGGCCTGTAAGCCTCCTCCCGACCGCCCGAAGGATGAGATCCTTAAGTGCCAAGGGGTACTTGACAAATTGTCAAGGCTCGTCCCTCAGACGGAAATTCTGCTCATTGGGTTCAAGAAGTCGAAGCCTGTTGCCGTTTGTATAACGCCAAGACCTGATTTTGCAGGAGTGCCGAGTGCTTTCTACATCGTAGGTTTCTGATTCTGGCCAAACGAGTCATCTCTACCATCGACTGCCCGCGGCTTCAATGTGCCAGCAGCGGATGGTCAGGTCAGTCGCGGCTTCCTAGCTGGGTTTTCGCAACGAGCGTGACCGAGAGTGACTTTGACCTTGCACCTTGCTTGTCGCTCTCTGCAGCTGCTTCATGTATGATAGAGTGTTTATCAATTTGGGCTACTTGACATGGAACGTAGGGCCAGATGGTCACCATTTGATTGATTAAGGGAGTTGTATCGAATGCCGTGACATGTGATCTATTTAAATGCTCAAGGGTGGAGGATCCTCAGATACATATCCCAACAATGTAAGCTGCTCCTCGTAGAAAGCATTCAACGCCCCCGCTCCGAGCAAAAACTATTCAACCGGTCCTTGATGTCATCTGCAACATTCACTGGCTTAGGCTCTTTCTTGTCATTGATCCCGGGCGTCAAGCACCCCATGAGCCGGTTCGTGAGGAACAGGAACCCTTCAGAGCCACCTATAACCTGCACGAATGCCGCATCCGACTGATGAACGAACTGTGAATATTTGTATGGCAGGCGACGGTAAGAATAGATCACATCGACGTGTTCAGGGTACAATTCCGCGGCCTCAACATCAACTATGAAGTCGAATTTACGGAGAAGCGCATATTCGAAATATTTTGGCATTTGGGCATACTCTGGCATGCGAGTCTCCGGGTATGGGGTTTCGGGTGGTGGAACTGCGAGGCGGATGGGAAAACAGGATTGGAATACGTTCCGGGAGCTGATGTCGCTGATCTGGGTAACATAAGCTTCGACCAGTTTGAGGTCGTAGCGCTCAATAGCTCGATTCCATGCCTTGAGCCGGTCTTCAATACACCCCGCAGTCGTGGCAATCCATTGAAGCTCAAAGTGAAAGACGGTTACGGGATTGTGGATGATATTGTGGTGCAGTACGACTGCTTCCACTTGATTGCTTTTCTGTTGCGAGTTCAGGAATTGTGTTGGCATATCTGTCTAAAAATCTTGTCTTGTTAGGATCGATCTCAATGACCATTGTTTGAATCAAAATCGGTCTTCTCCTGGCAGACTTTCGATGCAGCCTGCGCCTGTTGCGCTGGATGTTTCCTGGCACTTTCAGCGTGGTTTCCTCGCTGGTGTATCTCTTGAACCAACTGCCTCTCAGCGTCATCGGGACAGAACACTCGCCTTTAAGGTGATAATATTGGTGTCTGACATTGTCAATGATCGGTAGTCACCAACTTGCATGTACAGAGCCACTCACCCGTCCAAGAATTCATGCTGGACTCTACAATGCTCAAATAGTCCCTGCTCCGACAACCTAGCATCCCGCTTTCCTGCCTGCACCCTCGAGGACACATCACTGAACTCCCTAACTGACCACGACATAAAATCGAACCCGATGAACGATTTCAGGTACTGCGACCGATGCCACTGGTAATGCTTAATCGGCACCCCGTCTTCCTCGTGCATTGCCTTCGCGATCGCAGCCAGCGGCATCTTAGGAAAGTTCGGTGAGCGCACAACAAACCGAGTGAACTGACACCTGAGAATGAGATCTGCTCAAGCCGGTAGCTGTCACCACAGTAAGCATATTTGCAGCTGACGTTTCTTCAGGCAGATCCTTGATTATGTGCCTCGGGCTTTCTGCTATAGTAGTGATTTTGCTCGAAGCTGTCAACAAACAGTTCCTCTTTTCAGAGTCTCGGAAGGTTGGAATGGGAGGGACTGTACTGGATGGAAGAACGCTATCGTTGGTTCGCAAAGAGAAGATATCCATGCTGAATTTGTCTGCCTCAGCTTTGCTCAGCGACTACTGTTCGTCTGCGTCTATGTCTCTAATGGTCACCGCTGGCTTATCTGGCAGACACGGAATCTCGATGCTCGACAAGACGTCAGCCTCTAGGAGACCAAGCATTTGTGCTGCATGCATTTTGGCACGGACGATAAGTTTACAACAAGAATCAAGGTATGAGGGTGAGAAACACTCGGTATAAAGGCAGTATGTCACCGGTCCCTCCAGAACGGGAGGTCCATCTGTTTACCCAAAAATATCATCGAAATCGGGAATGGTTCCCACCAAAAGGCCTTGGGTTCTACTGTGTCGGGTTGATTACTATCGTCACCACCCGACGAAGGATTACTGGCCAATGGGTCCGCAGATTTGCTCTCAACCTCGACCCTGGTCTCTGGTTCTGTGCCCTGGAAACCGAAGATGGGGCTTGGTGCAGCGGAGGCTTGGTTAAAAAAAATAAGGTCCAGGACTAAGCCCTGGTCAAGCATCCGAGCCGTGGTCAAGCGTAACAGGTTCTTGTTAATGCGGAAGGAGCCAGTTCTGGGACTGATAAGGATGGTTGTCGCACCAGTTATGGAGAGTGAACGGTCGATATAATGGGTCTCGGTGGGGTTGAGCTCAAGATTGATGGCTTCTAGGATTGGGCTATCTTGAGCATATGACAGTCAGCCTACAACACGGGGGCGCACATCCGCCTTGACATCTCGTGCAGCACGGTAGTGGTGCGTCAGGAGGATCTCTCGCTGAAAGTGCCAAAACGAATCTTTGAGGCTGACGAGAGTCGGCTTCCATTTGCGAAGGACTTCATGATCAGTGATAACCTTGTAGAAGTCTTGTGCTAACTGTCCCTCTCACCTCGGTGCACACCATCGCATACAGGGCCTTGCATTTCGAAGTCTTTATAAAAGGCGCGTAATATGAGGACGATGGTGACAGTGTGATTGGTGGCAGCCTCGGCCACTTAGCGAAAATGGCAGGAAGGAAGGCGTGAACTATTTTTCGTTTTAACGTTCTCCATCGCCACTAAGCTCCCAGAGCTCGCGATGCACTTGAATGAAGATAGTTATTTTTGCGGAAAGGAAACAAAAGATGGACTGAGTTAATAAAGTCACGACTGCCGAGGGGACCTGAACAAAAACAATGGAACTATGACTTCCTTGATTATAAAACAGGACGGTCCTTCTTCCCCTTGATACAAATGTTGTGTATCTTGGCCACGGTCGCTCCCACGAAAGACACCTCTTGATTTGTGTGAACACATTGCCCCACCAACTGTTCTTCAAGCTTCCACATGTCATTACGACTCAGATACTGGTCCTGGAAGACGAATTCAATGTAACTCGGAGTACACGTTTCCCTGTCCCTTATTGCTCATAATCAACAAAAGAAATTCAATCAAGAAACGAGCCAGACAACCTTGGTCACAGATACCTCACCATTATTTCTGAGATTGAACGCATCTGCGATAGGCTTTGGCACTGATATCTGAAAGGCGCGACTTCAGCTCGATTACCATCACAGACGCAAGTGACCTTTACCTGCAATTGCTCAACGTTAAAGCCCCTCCATGACACTAGTACTTGCTCCTTCTGTTCGTCAAGTAGGTGCACAGGCCGGTCACAATGCTTGTCGTGTGATCGGGTTTGTGATCTAGGACATTTGGGACCGCTGGGATAAGGTCGCGAGTGCTAGATTCCAATGCTCGATAGCCACGGACAGCAGCCTTGACGGCAGGGACTGCATTCGTCAGACTTGGGAGCAAGCGACCGAACCTGGGAAATAAATGCCGAGAGGCACCTACGGGGCGATTGCCACTGTGAAGGGAAAAAAAAGAAGCTCTAGCCTGTAGCCCCTGTACTGTGTACATATCGAATCATTCGTTCTTTTTGTGACATGTGTTAGAATTAGAAGGATAGGCTGGAGAGTGGCAAGTACACATCAAGCCAGAGTCCAACGTGGCGTAGGTACAGCCTGATGTCCACTTAGTCTAGTTCCCACGGAAAGTCCATGCGCCTGCGCGTTCTCGGGGTAGGAACTGAATGTATTTGGTTCCAAACACACCCCAACTTTACTATAACATCAGATACAGCATATGGTAAAAATGAGGTACAGTTGCCTCTCTCTTAGCTCTCGGTGGAATGGTGGAGCTATGGGTTATGAAAGAGTATGGGTTGTCAGAGAGGTCCCGCTATTAGTGCCGATAAAAACCATTAAACTTTTTTAATATTCTTTTTGTGCTATATCTATGTAAAAGTCCATCTGAGACGGTTAGATAAGGGACAAATACTAATAGTCGTGGAGCAATCGTTTTGGCGGCCTGCAGTACAACTGGTCCTGGTGAGTCATCATTGATATCACCATCGCCGCCATTGATTTCAGCGTTCTGCTGCATCTCCTTGCACCTCTCGTGGTTTGAGGATGGCTGTGTAGATGTCAGTTCACTTACAACATGTTTTTTTCTCAGCATGGTTCAACATTCCGGAGTGACATGTGGTTGTCCTCTACAAGACACCAGGTGTTTGAGAGTATGAAGGTCCTTTTCTATGGCCTCGGGTGGAAGGGGTGGGTGGCTTAGAAGCATTCTGACTCAAAAAAAGTTATGTCTATGACTGTTCAGTGCCATCGTTAACATTTGAGACCAACCTTGTTGGACATCAAGACCCTGCTATTGGTTATGTTAATATAAAATTACTATATAAGTCATGGGCACTATGGGATTTGGGGCCGGAATACCTATGGGTTATGGGGTATGTGAAGCTATGGGGTATGGGCGAGGAACCCCCACATACCAACTTGGTGGAAGGAAAATTCTATGGGTTACAGCAGAGTATGGGTTATC
>JAEUWS010000063.1:0-11778 GCA_018524945.1 Podaxis sp. C-F-92630
ATGCCTCATTATTCTCTACTGACTGGCCTACTCCCAGCCCTATCCTCTACCCCACCAATCAGATGATGACCAAAGTAATCCACATCACATGGAAGAACACTCCCTTCACACACATCTTTGACTCAGAAGGATTCTATACTCAGACAGTCTACAACAACTTCAACATCTCCTAGGCCCATGGATGGAAGATGCTACTATATGCTGAAGAACCAATGGTATTCATCCACCCATACATGATGTACCTGCCTGAAGTTGTCCCCATCATCATCAAATATGAAATCACACATGGCCTCTATTTCTGAGAAGCAGAAGTGTACTGGTATGACCCAACAACTGTGGAGCCACCTTCCATTCCCCCTCAACAATTGCAGCTGCCACCACTATTCTCCATTGACTCAAATGTGCCACCACTCCACAATGATGAAGGAGAAGCTGCAGCCAATGAGAATATCCCCATCAATGACCCCCCTCCATACCTGCAGCCAATCTATGTCATCACCCATGACTCCTCATCATCATCATCATCTTCTCCCCATTGCAGCCCACTCATTGAGTCAGACAGTTCTGACTCTCCCCTCCTTGGCAACTTCACCATCCCTAGATCTGACTCATCCCCAGCCACCATCTTCTCAGAGGAATCTCACCTCCACTATGAAGATGACATGGATTTGTAGAATAGTTTTCCTATCTCTCTCTCTCTCTCTCTCTCTCTCTTTCATCTCAGACTATAGTCTTGTCTCCACACTCAGACTTATTCTCAATTCAGTAGTTAGTTCCTTTTCTATCTTTGGACAGATTCCATTCTTGAATTGATCTATGAATAAACTTGTTATCTATATCTCCTTAGTTACTGATCTGCAGCCTTATAGTTACATATTTTCCCTGATCCTTCTGACTTTAATGGACTTCTAGCTATGACATAGTTACTTACTTTCTTTGGGCAGTAGTCATAGCTTAAATAGCTGCTCATGTATCTGGAAGTGCAAGCTTCCTATGTTCTCAGACCTATAGAACTTGCTTGCATTGTTTTATAGCTCAACATTAGTTGTGATCAGCATGGTAGTAAACTCTCTATTGGTCACACTCTCAACTAATAGAAGTTTGACCTCCTAGTGTGCTTAATTGGACACTTGCCTTGCCACCTACTTACTGCAATCCTTCTTGGTAGGACTGTGCCTTGTGCAACCTCCTACTGAGATAGCTGCCCCCTGGCTTAAGCTCAGGCAACTGGTGATAAGGACACCCCTAACACAACAGTTCAGTATTTATACTGTGGTGATAGCATAATGAATCATAATGAGTGAGAGCATAGAATGTTCTAATAATGCATACAACTAGTTATAATGAATGTAAATAACCCTATCAGAGCAACTAGGAATCATAAGAAGTCATGAAATGTTTCTACTATGTGTAATCCTACACCATAACATGAGGATATGAGTAATACTATGATGAGATGAGTCAAAGGGTCATATATTGATAAAGATAGAAATGGATCAGTCAAATACAGTAAGGGACAAAAGCATTCCAATGTTTTTCAACTATGCAAAAAATCCTTTAATAGCTTGAGAAGTAATGAGGCTAGACACTTCATATTTTAAATAAAGATAACCTTATATCTTATATACACATTCATAGAATATCATTATGTAATATTCCAATTTTGGTAGGTTATGAATTAATTAATATTTTCAGTACATTAGAACACTTTTGTCCCTCTAGAAATTTATATACAAAACTGATATTCTAGTACTTGGTATAGCCTCCCTTGGCCTGTAATACTGCCTGAACCCTCCTAGGCATACTTTCTATCCAATTCTGACACACTTCTGGTCCAATGTTATTCCACTGCTCTTCCACCCTTTCCCACAAGGTTTCTATACTATTAAGAGGTGTTTCATAGTCTCTTAGCTGTTTCTTGAGGTAAGTCCAGAGATATTCAATGGGATTAAGGTCTGGAGATTGTGGAGGCCATACCATGACCTTCATTCCAGACTTAGAAAGCCAGTCTTTGGCTTCCTTGCTTGTGTATTTAGGGTTATTGTCCTACTAAAAAACAACTTCCCTCTTATTCCTCCTATACCACTAAATGCTCCTCTTCAGCTCATCCTCCAGAATCTGAACATAAAGGTCAGCATCCATCTTCCCTTCAATTCTGCTAGCAAACTCTACCCCTTTCCAAAGCATACAGCCCCAGATCATGATATTTCCTCCACTAAACTTGACAGTTCCTTCTACCAACCTATCACTCAGCCCCTCTCCTGCCTTGTTCTACACTCAAACTCTTTCATCTGGTCCCAAACAATTAATTTTGGGCTCATCTGTCCAAATCACCCTCTTCCAGTCCTACAGAGTCCAACTAGCATATGTTTCTGCTCACTCCAGCCTTTTCCTCCTGTGTACAGCAGTAAGTTTAGGTCATTTCCATTTGACTACAGCCTTCATTCCAGTCTTTTTGAGTGCCCTTCAAACTATTTTCATAGATAATGGTTGGCCAACAACATTGTGGAGTGATTTGGCAACTTGGGAGGCATTGTCTGCCTTGTAAGAGGTAATGAGATGAACAGAATAATGGATATCAAAGGGAGAAAGTTTAGATGGGTGGCTGCTAATGGACTTGGAAAGTGTTGATCTATGTTTATAACAAAGCCTGGAGATGGTGCTGAGTCCCAGACCAGTAATAGAAGCAATGTAGTGAGCAGTTTTTCCTTTATCCAGGTAGGAAAGAACCTTATTAACTTGAGTAGAGGAAAGGGAGCATACATAGACTGAAGGTAAGGTGGGAGGTTGGTTTATGCTAGGATGTAAGCCCATCTATTCATACATTATCCCAAAAGGTCACATGATTGATGTTTATATTCATTTGATTACAATAAATGAAGTCATGTGCTTATAATATGAGAGACAAAAGTATTCTAATATACTAAAAATATTAATTAATTCATAACTACCAAAAATGGAATATTACATAATGATATTCTATGAATGTGTAGGTGAGATATAGAGCTATCCTTATTTAAAATATGGAGTATGTAGCCTCATTACTTTTTGAGTTATTAAAGGATTTTTTGCATAGTTGAAAACATTAGAATGCTTTTGTCTCTTACTGTATACTGTATCCTTTTGACTGTAGGTTCAGGGGGCATGACCAATGGCATGTCAACTTTACTGAAGTTTGAGTTCATAGTGCCAATGATGGGTGACACCTGACATCTGAAATTACCTAGAGGTGACCAATGACCCATGTCAAGGAGTCCTTTTTTTTAATAAAATATTCCTAGTTTATTGCAGCAAGACTAGCCTACTACAAAAGGGCATGTGGTAGCAGTCCCAAGATTTATAGAGAGAAAAAGGAAATCAAACACAAAAGAGATAAAAGAACAGGTGCCTCAAACAACATGAATGAGAAAGTCATACTGAAACTGGTTATGGTCCCAACCAGAGAGGTGGAGTAAAGGAAAGCATAAGGTGACACCAAGTTAACCCTTATGACCCCCAGAGGGGGCTTTCTTGATCTCAGTGTTGTGTTGGCATCTCCTGTGAATCCAATCATGGTCAAAGTAATGATGCCAGTATGGGCACTAGTGGTCATTGGATGAGTGAGCACTGTGACAGTTGACACAGTGTGAGGGATGAGAACAGGGCAAGCCTGCTGGAGTGGGGGGGATGGGAGTGTTGCTTTGGAGTTGCCTTTGCAACACCTGGCCATGGAGCAGTGTGAGGCCTCAGAATGAGGTCTCACATAGAGGGGACACCTTGATACCAAAGCATGGCAGGTGTTAGAAGGATGGCCCCAGTGCCAGCAATGCTGACACTGAAGTGTACCAGTGTGAGCTCAAGCACCCTTGATGAGGCAGGACACATCATTGATCATGATGCACCTGTTGAGGAGGGAAGAGGTGAGAGTGCCTCATTGTGAATTGATAGGGTTGATCCACACAGTAGCAGAATTGGCCTTGAGAGAATTGCAAACAACATGCATGTAGTGCATGTCATGGAGTGGGAAGAAGGGGGTGGTAGCAACCTCAGTCTTGACTTAATCTGTGGTGATGGTGAAGCTATCAGATGAGAAGAAGGGGATGTCTGCAATTTTGATAAAAGATTGTGACATAGGGAGGGTGATGTCAGCACTTTTGAGTGCTGATGGGAGCAAGGCCTTAAGAGAGTTGATATCAGCCTGGGAGGGAATATTGCTGGTTGAGAAGGCAATGACATCAGAGTGGAAGCAGCCAGAGTCAACATTGAGTGCTGACTTGACCCAGGTGAGTGCTTGATTGAAGCATGCAATGAGGGATTGGAGAAAGACACAAGTGCTAGCAAGATCACCAGTGCTGGTGTTCAGGAAGAACTGGCACCAGGTAGGGCCACAAGTAGCATAATAAGGCTTATGTTTGGAGGATTGGGGGGAAGGTGCTGGTCAGAGTGTTTGCTTGGAGTCATATGGGGGAGGAGTGACCTTGTCACACAGAGGTAGGGTATGTGAGGGAGACTTGGGCTTGTCATGTGGGTGTGATGTCACATCACTCTGAGTAGGGGGTGGCAGTGGAGGGTTAGGGGCAGAAGCTTTGTCAGCTATTCCATGGAACAACTCATGTTCAATGCATGGTTTACATGCATCAATTAAGAGGGCAGTGATACCACTTGAAGGAGGGGGAATGCACCATGCAGAGGGAGGAGTGCAGTTAGTGAAGTAGTTTCTGGACTCCATAACAGAGATGAGGTCACAGAGGGCAGCAAAAAGGCAAGAGTTGGGTTTGAAATCAGCCTCTGGCATTTGAAGATTGTTGAACAACTCAATGATGATGTCTGACATGTTGTCATAGCCTTCATTTTTGTCCTTGACCTTGGAAGGGGTTAGAGTAGATGGAAGGGCAGAGGGAGCAGCCTTAGGAGTAGACTGCTTGGAATGTTGGAGAGGAGGAGGAGAGATAGGGAGGTCAAGCTCCATGTCAGAAGAGAGAGAGTGCTGGACTGAATGTCTTAGTGACAAAGACTCCAAGTGGACTGGAAGTCTCACTGGAGAGGAATTGTGGACATGATGTCTTGTGATTGGAGAAGAAGGGGGATCCAGATTCCAAGATCCTATGTAGGCAGGCAGTTGATAGTAACCAGCAGGCATGTGGAACACTGAGCTCAAGTCAGCTGAATGTTGAGTTTGAGGGGTCTCAGGGACCTCAGAGAGATCAAGGGGTTGGAATTTGTTCTTTTAGTGACCCTTAGTGTGCTAGAAACCAGCACAAAAGACTTGGTAAGAATTGATGGTAGTGGTTAGAGGGAAAGGAAGGTGATTGGTCAAGGGGTCCTTACTGGGCCATGGACAGCATAAACAGAAGACTCCTGCACTGTGTGGGAGCACCATCTCTGGAAGGAACATTAGGTTCTTGCTGGTCCTAAGTAATACTCTTGAAAATATATATATCCCTTTTTAGAAGATGGATGACCACTTTGTGTTTACCAATGGTGATGACCTATAATGCTTGTGGGAATAGGTTCATCCTTGAGGGCCATGACTGATGACATGAACCTATGGTTGAAAGGGTACAGTAGTGTGAAGCTATAGATGGTCCAGAAGTTATGTTGCTCATTTATGGCAGAGCATAAACATGAGGATTCAGCATGTTCAAGTCAATGATGAGTATGCTGAATAATTCCTCAACAGTTGAAACTAAGAATGTCCTGCACTAGATCTAGTCCAATTTTTATTGTTGGGCTCAAGCTTGTCCAGTAATAAGCATTGGAATGGCACCTGTGGCTCACATGCCTCTATCTGATGTTTCATTCCCAATGAAAATGCCATAGATGTGTTAGTGTGGGTGTTTAGTGTTGGAAATAGAGGGAGAGTGTAAAGATGTTCTTGCTACCTACTGCCTCAGAGTGTGGTCTTATTGTTAGAATACATCATGACTTATCAAGCTTATATAATGTTGCCTTGCTACATACACATGCCTAGTACCTTATAGCCTAGTAGTCTCAGTAGTTAGACTTTGCTCATTTGCCTCCTACCTTCTCCTAATACACCTTTTGTTTGCCTATATTGAGTCCCTTCAACACAAACAAGTATACCCCAGTCACTTGTTGATCTGTTGCTGCTTCCTACCCACACTCCTTAGCTGACCCCTCTTGTTGCTGTCATTGCTGTTACTGTTGTCTGTTATTGTTGCTATTATCTGTTATTGTTGCTATTATCTGTTATTGCTGTCCCTGTCATTGTCATCCCTGCCATTGTCATCATCCCTGCTGTTGTTGTCATCCCTGCCATCATTATGTTGCTATGTCCAATGCCCTTGTTTTTGATAAACTCAGTGACAAAAATTACTATGATTGGAAGATGTATATGATGGCTGTACTGATTAGAAAGGACCTTTATGGCATTTTTGATGGCACTGAATCACACCCTGAGGGAAATGAAGGGACTAAGAAAGTGCAAGAGTTTTGTGCCAAGCAAGCCCAGACACATGCTGAGATCATCCTGTGAGTTTCCCCATCCTAACTTGCTCATTGTGCCAACCTGAACCCCAATGTAATTTGGGCCTCCTTGGCCAACATCCACACTGCCTGAGGATGTTCCACCATTGCCTCCCTCTGCTGCCAATTCCTCAAACTCTGCTCAGAACCTAACAAGACTATGACAGCTTATGTTGGGCATGCCCAGCACCTGGTCTTCCTATTTCAGCAGATAGACACCCAATTTGCTGAGTATGACATCATTCTTACCCTGACTGCTGGGCTCCCATGATCATATGACCCCTTTCTTGTTTCTCTTGACACCCTTCCTGAGTCTGAGGTCACACTTGATAGCATCATTGGCTGACTGATTAACAAGTACAACTGCCAGGTAAACTCCTCCAGATCCCTCTCAGCCTCCACCTCTAGATCCCCCTCTGCTCATGCTCCCAATGAGGCCATAATTGTCACCACCACTCATTCCTGCTGTGACATTTCCCAGATCACATGCTGCAATTGTGCCCAGAAGGGATATTACCAGTACAATTGCCTCCTGTGCAAATCTGCTACTACTTCACCTGCTGGAATGAAACCTGACATGAATGCTGTTAACTCTGAGGACTCTGATGTTGCTTTTTGATTTCTTTTTGTTTTGTTGTTTGTCTTTCACTTTGGACATTATGTAGCTTGCAAGGGCATGTTAGAATACATCATGACTTATCAGGCTTATGTAATGTCACTTCACTATATACACATGCCTACAGCTGAGGACAAACAAACATGACAACTTTTGTGAACCTTTTTTCCTGTGACCACAAATGGTCATTTCCATCAAAGAACACCAGAAACAGTAACTAGGCAACCAATGGAGCATATTTGCATGAGCCAATTATTATTTATTCCTGTTTAGGATCAGTTCCCCCCAAAAATTTTGGCCACTTTGGAAATATGATGAAAAACAGTAAGGAACTGGTTAATAAAATGTCTAGACTAGCTACAATGTGATTTTAATGTTGAGAGGATGCAAGTGTGATGCATAGATGCAACAAAAAAGTTGTTGATTTTCATCCTGACTTGCATCAACATGGCTTGTGGATGCCCTCACAAACTCCAGGCCACCTGAAACACTTCAGGGCTCCAAAATCACCACAGACCAGCTCTCTCAAAGCTAACAGACATGTCTGATGTTATGGCTGAAACTGTTTTCAGCCATGAAAGCAGTAACTGGATTATAATACAATCAAGTTTTACAGCTAGAATAACAGACTATGAACTCATGCTAGAAGTGACCTCAGTACCTCACAAGGATCTATCCAGTAGTATAGTCTAGGCACCTAGATCAGGAAAACTGTACCAACTAGAAGCATCCATATGCCATTGATTCAGTGCCAATACTGAACTCAGGGCTATATTATTGAAGAATATCAATCCATCATTTCCTTGTGAGGATCCTTTCTCACATAAGCAACACTACAGATTATCTCATTCAATGGTATACTTAGCTGCCACTATGGGCCCAGAAGCCTAGATCAGCTATGGCCTCAGTAGGTGAAGTCTGAGTCAGAAGAGAAATCACCTAACTAGGGATTGACATGTCATCTCAGTAGAAGTGATTCACAGACCTCACAAACAGTTAATAAAACAACTCAGTAGCAGTCAGTGATTCTAATCAGCTTAGTGAGACAAGGCAAGGAATGTAGATTCATAATACTGTCAAGTCAGAAATGATGAATGGTATTACACATCCAGTAGACTTGGTCAGTGAAAGCTGATAATTATCATATGTGCATACTCTACCAGTCCATGCATACAATAGAAATGCATACATGTCCACTACCAGAGCACCCTACTGGGCAAAGAAACAATGTAGATTATAAATTATATGACTCTATACTTGTACATGTAATCAGTTGTTGAGTCAGAACTTTGCAACATAAGATTGTAATCACTCCCAACTTATAATATAAAAACCCCTTGATGACATGAGGTAAAGCAAGGGAATTCCTGCCAAGCTTCACTTAGAGGATTGTTGTGTATACAACAATCACTGAGTGATAGTTAAGTGTTTATAGGAGTTTTCTTCAGTTGGTGCAACCTACTAGCAAGAGCCAGAACAAAGACCCAGTAGTTCACCCAGAAGTTTCCATAAGTTGAGAATCAGAAGTTAGCCTTAGCAGAGTTAACTAGGAATACATCACAGCTGCATATTGCTGGTCAGAGTGCTCATTGGTATGAGTCAGTATATTTCTAGTAGTAGTGAGGGGTCACTCTCACTACCTTCAGTTCTTTGGTACTTGTGCATTGTAGTAATGCTATGACAGAGACTTGTCAACTTAGAACAAACAGTCTAGTTTGAACTTGAACTAGGAACTCACTGAAACCATCTTATGACAGCATTGCAGAGATCCTCATGTTAACAAGGGTAGCACTAACATATAACACTTCTACTCCTACACCTTCCCTTACTCCTTCACCTTTTACCATTCTTATTTGCTCACAAGCACTTTGTCCTCATGTCACCTTACTATCACCTTCTTTTCTGAATCAGAGTCCCCCATGAACTTGCTAGGGTGTGGTTGTTTGTAATACTATTTTATATCTGGTTTCTATATCCCCCATTTATTATTATGCCCAAATAGTATTTTCCATACTTGCTGCCCCATCACCAAGCTGCCTCTATCAATGATAACTCCATGGTCTCAACCAAGGCTCTCAAAGTGAATGATTTTGGGATGGAAGGAGAGGACAAAGAAGATGATGATGACTCTGATATTGAGGAAGGAGATGGGAAAGTGGATGAATTTGAGGATGAGGAGTTCATGAGGAATATCATCACCAGTTTGGCAGATGCTTGCAATGCAGACTGGCTTCCTCCACAAACAGCACAACTGGTCCATCAAGGTGAGCCTTTCTTTATGATATTCAAGTGAAGAGTGATGCTCACTGTGAGTTTCAGGACACCCAAAACATTATATCAAAGGTCCAGATGTCATGAACAAGAGTGCACATACCCAGAGACACTACCAGAAATATTGGGCCATCCAATCTTGGCTTGATGACTTCTTCAAACCCAAGGAGAACATGGATGTATCTGCTGATGATGACATTGTCATTATTGAATCAAATCACAACTCTGAGTAGAATACATTACTGAGCAACACACCTGAACAAACAGCTGAGTCATCTGAGGACATCCAGATGGTCAACTGTGATGACAGTGTTCCTCAGGCTCCTCTCCATGTTGTTCCTGTCCCAGGCCCTTCCAATGTCCCAGTGCCAACCATATCCCATGATCCAGCACCAACCACTCTTCAGAATCCTGCCAAAACTGTGGCTGAAAACCCAACTATCATCAACAAACACTCAGAGGCTGGAAATGGTGCTGGTGAAGAAGCCAACTGGGAGGAAGGGCTGGATGAATGTCTGTGGGGGGGAATGAGTCTCAAAAGCTGGGAAGAGCTGGCAATACAAGTTGCTACACACCTTCATAACAACTCAAAAACTCTTCCTGCTTCTCATATCAATCAACTTGTGATCCTCTGCTGCTTTGCAATACTGCATATGAAGGGGATGGGATGGATTGACACAAGCCAGGCAGTCACTCACCAACACACAACAAGCAGTGGTTCTTACCTTGCTCACAAGATCTGTGCTCTTGCACAATACTACCAAATATTCAAGAAGTTGCCAGAGGAAAGGCAAGGGGGTATTCAGCCATCATTATCCCTTCTGACAGATGAGCACATTCAGGCAGCCACTTGAGCATGGCTGGAGTCTCAATGTACCAGAAGTGTCACCCCAAGGCTCTTCTGCAAAGGCCTCAATTCTGAAATCCTCCCTGCACTCCTTATCAATCTCAAGCATCCTCTCAGTGAGCACACAGCCCAATGATGGCTCATTAAACTTGGTTGGAGGTTGACAATGCTGAAGAAAGGGGTATATATGGATGGGCATGAGTGAGCTGATGTTGTGGAATATCATCAACATGTCTTCTTGCCAAAGATGAAGGAGTTTGGATATCAGATGGCTCAGTATGAGGTCTGCAATGGGCAACTTCAGCATATTCCACCATCTCTTCAACCAGGAGAGAGGGAGATCATACCAAACTTCCAAGATGAAAACTGCTTTGCTGTCAACAATTACAAGAAGTCAGTATGGGTGAAGAAAGACCAGATGATCTTGCAGTGAAAAGGTTGAGGACATCTGATTTATGTATCTGACTTCATTAATCCAGAAGAGGGACAGTTGGTGTCACTAGGGCAGAATGGGGAGGTTACTGATGAGGCTCAAGTGGTCATCTATCCAGGTGCAAATTGAGATGCATGGTGGGATATGGACTAGTTGATCAAGCAGGTTAAACATGCCATTGAGGTTTTCAAGAAGCAGCACCCAAACTGTATGGTGTTGTTTGTTTTTGATCAGTCATCAGCACATGCCTCACTTCCCCATGACACACTGAAGGCCTGGGACATGAACAAATCAGATGGTGGCAAGCAGCAAATGCAACATGACACTGTCATTCCTCAATCCAATCCTCATCCAGCATATTGGGGCATCATCCAAAAAATGACCCTACCTAATGGTGAACCAAAAGGCCTCAAAACAGTCCTTGAAGAATGTGGGTTTGATGTCCATCACATGCATGCCAAATGCTCCCCTGTCTGTCCAATTGAAAACATTAACTGTTGCATAGCACCAAGACAATTTTGCACATCAAGAATCCATGCTTGAGTCTATTATCTGAAAGGCTGGACATGAGTGTATTTTTCTACCCAAGTTCCACTGTGAATTGAACCCTATTGAAATGGTGAGTGTTTCTTCTCTTCACCATTTTAACATGATATCAACCCATTACACTCAGTATTGGGGTTGGGCCAAATGCCACTACAGGGAGACCCCCAAAAGCCACCTTTCAGGAAGCAAAGGACAAAGCACACAGGTTGTTATGGAACCACCCATTCAACCTCTGCCCTGCCCTCCACCCAAAGTTATTGTCAATACTATCCTACAAGAACTGGGACTTCCCAGCAACATCCACAACTCCATTCCTACCCAGGTACTCGACAACATCCTCAATCAACAGCCAGCCTTCTGAGCTCAAGTCACCTATCAGAATGCCACCTTTGCTAACAGAAGACTTTCCACCCATGCATCATATTTCTCCACTGACTGGCCCACACCTGGACCTATCCTCTACCCGTCTGATCAAACCATGACTGACATAATCCACATCACTTGGGAGAATGCTCCCTTCACACACATCTTCAACTCAGCAGGGCGATATCAAGAAACTATTAATAACAACTTCGACATCTCATGGGCCCATGGATGGAA